>JAASFL010000544.1:0-16977 GCA_023333735.1 Globisporangium takayamanum
GAGCAGGCAAGCTGCTTGTCGTACTTGGTCAGTCAGTTGATCGAACTAGGACAGACAGATGCATGTGTGTGGCGAAGCGTTGAAGAGTAGCAGTGAATGAATGAACACGTCTACTGTAGTCGTTGGTCGCTCTACTCGACTTCGCTTGCAGGTGGCTATGACTTGAAGCAAGTGTGTCGAGTACGTCAGGCTCAATCAGGCGTTCGATCAGAGTGTGTATGGTGCTGTGTCGATTCTAGAAGCTCAGGACGCCGTGTCGTCGAAAGTACGCGACGCCTCCGAGCACGAGGAGCGCGCACAGCACGAGTGCGCCAAAGAACACGGACGCTAACACACCTGGGAGCTCCTCCATGCCAGATCGGAGGTTCATGCCAAAGCCGGCAGTGATGTACATCCCAAGCGTGAGACTGACTGTGATGAGTCCAAACACGACGTCGACTGCGAGCAAGTGGTTCCGCGTCGCGTCGAGCTTGAGCATCACGAGACTCTCGGTGTTCTGGATCCGGTGCTCCAAGAGCTTGACTTTCGCGCGGATCGTGTGGATCTCCTGCACAGATCAATAAACATGAGCGAGTGAGTCGCTCATCTGCTGATCAGCATCGCACTCGAGTAGCGAGCCAGCAGTCCTGATGTGTGCGAGCGAGCGAGGACCTGAAGGTACGACTCCAAGATGACTTCTGCGACTTCTGGGTCAAACGAAGCGGCAGCACAGTGCTCTTCTGGACACGCGTGGAGCTTCCGAGACACCATGCATAGCTGTCAATGAGCATCGCTAGCAAGTCGTATCGAATAGATCACAGAGCTAGTTCGTACCGACGTGAGGTAGAGCAACCGCAAGTCTTCTTCGCTGTCGAGAATGTTCATGAGCACGCGGCGGATCCCTTCGACCTGTATGCGAGATCAATCAAAGCCCATTCAATCGGTGCCACTGCATATCGCCGCTTGCCAGTCTCAAGCCATTCACATACTCGCTCATATCTGAGACCCAAAGTCGTTGATCGTGTTCTTGAGCGCAGTGTCTCGAGCTCGCCGGACGTGATCGGTGTCTTTGCGAGTCGCTCGAGCGCTTTCATGATCGCAGGAAACGTGCTCTTGCACTCCGCAAACAGGAGCCTGCGACCAAAAGCGGATGCAAAGCAAATGCGTGAGTGACCAAGTGTAGCTGTACACATCGACACAACGTCGGACGTACTTGCTCAATGTGAAGAACACGGCTTCAAGTGCTCTGAATGCAAGTGTCAACCAGTTCCAGCAGATGCAGTTAGACCACACTGTCACTAGCTTGTGCAACAAGACCACAAGTGCGTGACAGGCGTACTGGAACTCGAATGGCGTGGCTTCCGACTCTTTCTCAGCGAAGAGCTCGCGGAACTTGTCTTTGAGGATTGAAATGAGACTGTCGGCGCCATCGGGAATGAACACAATGCACGCATTGCGCATGATGATCGTACGCAGCGGATCTAGCGGTTCGAGAGGCAAGGAAGCGAGTGTGAGACTCGAGACAACTGCGTAAGATGCGAAGCAGTGTGATGGAAACCGCGTTGAGCGGATGTACCAGCGTTGATGAGAATCGCTTGCTTGCGAACAGCGATGCACGGCTCGTTCGTCTCGGCGAACGTCGTGTCGAGCTTGCGCAAGTCACGCATATGCACAGCCTGCAGTAGCAACGATACCAGCAGCAACGTCAGTCTTGCAAGTGTTGTTGCACTAAAGCAACCTACGTCGTGATGCAACAAGGACGTATTGGAGCACCTCCACCAGCGGCGCTGCTGTGTGCACCGCCAGAGAACGACCGTCGCGGCTCTCGTCTTGGAGATGCAACTTCAGGCTGGCGCACTGCGCTTATTTTGTTGCTGTCTATCGGATAGAGTACTGGATCTGTGTGTGTCCTCGGCTGAGCTGCTTCTTGGGTCATCTTGAGAATGTCCGAGCGCCGCATCTCTTCGAGCGATACACTGCCGTTCTCATTGATGTGCAGCACCTGCACGATGTATGATCAGCGTTCATGTACTCAAGCACACCACAAGACTCAATGCAAGCAGTTGGTCGCGCACCAGTGTCTTGACATTCTTGCGACTGCTGTCCTGGTGCTCAGTGGCGAGTCCAGGGTGGCGGCTCGCGAGCAGGTCTGGGCCGAGCATCTCGAGGTCCACATCGCCTTGCAGCGGATGGTGCTGCTTCCACTTGCCCAGCACATCCATGCTGTCGTGCAACGTGTTGAGATGTCAACCACGGCAACCGCACCAGCGCTTGAACGTCTTGAGCCTCTCGCGTCGCTTCGAGCTCACATCTTCAATGTCGAAAGCGAGCGAGCGAAAAACGAGGGTTTGACTGCGAAATTGAGTGTTGGCAGCACTGGATTGGTCAAAAATGTGCAATAGTGAAACCAAGTCTTTTAGGAAATAGGTCCTCAGAACTCGAAGCAAAAGAGCAAGCATCATCGCGAGCGCTCATCGACGACGACACCAACAGCAGCGATCGACACACTCGACTCCGTCCACAGCGCGCACGTTCATGTACAACCGAATGAACAACAGCCGCACATCCAACGCTCGCGACGCGCTCTTTTCGGGCGCTGCGGTACGTCTCTGTGTGTGCATATTGTACGTGTTTGGTTCTCGACATACTCGGTGACGTTGACAATACAAATACGATTGATGTCATCAGGTCGGTGGCAGCAGAGCAGATAACGGAGAGCAGGCAAAGCGACTGCTCGAGGAGCAGAATGACGAGCAGATCAGCCACTTGTCGCTGCAGATCAGCCAGCTGAAGCAGGTGCGTATCCATAGCTACAATGCGAGCGACGTGGGGTCGTGATAGATGCAGTCAATGGGTCGTCGCAATGTGTTGCTGACGAGAAGGTGCTGTGGATGTGTATCTATAGTTGTCAACAAGCATCCACTCAGAGGTCGTGGACCAGAACCGGTTCCTCGACAACATGGTGCGCTAGTTGGACGTGCTGCTTGATGCGCGCGTGTGTGTGTTGTGGCACAGACGCCAATCGCACGTGATACTCATGCGCATGGGTGCATGTGGCCATGGCTGCGTGTTCACTTGTGTATCTGTGCGTGAATGGCAGGGCAAGGAGTTTGAGAACACGGAGGGACTGCTGGGCGGCACGATGAAGCGCCTTGGCGCGATGATGGAGCAAGGAGGGAGCAAGCACATGCTCTACCTCATTGGCTTTGTCGTGTTTGTGTTCGTGCTGCTCTACTTTGCGATCCGGTCGCATTAGACGTTAGCGACGCGTGTGCAGACAAGCGAGCACTGCAGCAGAGCACACTGACGACGCTAGAAACTGGTGTGCAAGCGAGGACAGCTTTCATTTTATTAGCGAATATGGACACGTGGCAAACGGAATCCACACGAGGTAGACAAAAAGACATGATTCGCTCGTTTTGATAGCCATTCCAAGTCAATTGTGCGTTGCGTGTCGAAAACCTCTTTGTCTCGCAAGACACTCAATGATTGCAAGATAGAGAGGTTAAATAGTTGATACAGAGGGTTCAGAACCTTCGCGGAACAGTTGAACCCAACTCAACCGTCACTCTTCGCGCGGAAACGAGACAGCTTGTTTCTGTATCACTTTCCTAGCGCCAAGGACACGAAGTTTGAGAATTGGTGTTCCTTCTCGGTCGTGATTGCTGTTTGAAGCATCTGTACATTCCGCACACTTCACGTTGGCTCATTTTCGCTCCCTTTGTTGCCCAAACTCTTCTTCGACTCAATGGGCGGCAGTCACAAGACAAATCAGCCTCTCAGCAACGAAGCCTTCGCGCTCCGCACAAGCTCCACCAACAACTCCAGCAGCAGCGCTCGCAGTCGGAACACCGCCACATCTTCTGCAACAGGCACCAGCGCTCGTCGACGCAAGTTCCAAAAGCGTCTCCCCCTCGACCCGCTTCGTCACACACTGCAGCTCCACCTCGCACTCAGTAGCACCATGGGGAACTTCCTCACGTCGCCAATGACCACGAAAGAGACCGAAACCGGTGCTCTCCCAGACGACCGCCTCGCATTCGGCGTCTCGTCCATGCAGGGCTGGCGCACAAACATGGAGGACACGCACATCACGCAGCTCACGCCGGACCGCTTCCCGCCCAACACGTCGCTCTTTGCAGTCTTTGACGGCCACGGCGGCCGCCTCGCATCGGTCATCTCGTCTGAGCTCCTCGCAGAGGTCATCATTGACACGTTCAAAACCCGTGGGTACTACGAGACGCACACGCCGACGCCTGAGGAAATTGGCAAAGTGCTCTCGGAGTCGTTCTTGGTCCTCGACGACGAGATCCGGTCGTACCCAGAGGTCAAGAACGGCACGGACCAGAGCGGCTGCACTGCGCTCGCTGCGTTCATGACTCCAGAGTACATCATTGTTGCAAACGCAGGTACGTCTATCGTTGTGCAGGCGTCTTCCTATAAGCGTGACGACATGCGTGTTGTGCGTGACGACATGCTGGCGCGCGTATTTGGACTGTGACCTGACACATATTGTGACTGACTGCAACGACGGTTGCTCGCCTTTGGTTATGTACAGGTGACTCGCGCAGTGTGCTTGCAAAGGCAGCGACGACTGTGCCAATGTCGTTTGACCACAAGCCAATGAACGTACGGCCGCTGTTGTTACAGTAGATACACAACACACTGACACCATATGCGCTCTCCGCTCAAGCTCAGTGACACTGACAATCGATACGTCTATGTGACTGTGTGTGATGCAGGAGAAGGAGCGTCAGCGCATTGAGAAAGCGGGCGGTATGGTGCGCGGCAACCGTGTGAACGGCGACTTGGCGGTACGGTGCATTGCATCGATGTGTGGTCGTGTATGTGAACGCTTGTCACGACAGACACTAAGTGCGATGTGACTGTGCGACTGTGCGAACGAACGATCAGGTGTCGCGCGCAATAGGCGACTTTACATACAAGAACCGTCCGGACTTGCCAGCGCAGGAGCAGCAGGTCTCGGCCGAGCCAGACATCACGATCCACAAGCTCGATGGCACGGAGGAGTTCCTCATACTCGCGTGCGACGGTATCTGGGACGTGATGTCGAACGACGGCATCTGCGAGTACGTGCGGAAGCTCATGCTCGATGGCGAGACGAACCTCGGGCTCATTGCGGAAGAGATCTTGGACCACTGTCTGCACGAGGGAAGGTATGTGCGCACACTAGGCGACCTGATGTCTTTCTTTTGCTTGCGTGTCCGCTCGTGTTGTATTGGTCGAATTGATACTGATGTGTCTGTCGCGTTTGCCTATCGTGTGCATGACACAGTCGCGACAACATGAGCGCGATCGTCGTCAAGTTCCCTGGTGCGAAGTTTGGCTCGGGCGAGGGCGTGGAAGCGATTCGCCGCGTGCGCCGAGCCCGAGAGGCAGAGGCAGAAGCGCGAGGAGAGAGCATTGAGGACCGATACGGCGGCGTCTAAGCACAAGATTGCGTCGTCGCAGCTGCTTTGCACTGGGTGAAGCAGCGCGCGCAGCAGTAGCAGCGTGCTTGCTCCAATGGACCAGCCCAGCTCTGAGGAGCAACCACGCAGCAGAATAGCAACAGCGTAGCAGCAGTAGCCATAGCGTCGCAGCGAGTCAGCAGCACTGCGTGTGCGTCTACTACTGTGACGAGGCGCACGCAGCTGTCTCGCTGCTTCGCTCTCTCTCTCATCATCTGCGTTCCATCGCGCAGTAATCGTCATACACTGATGGCTCCAGTTACGCATTGCTGTTGTTGTTGCTGTTGTGCTGTGCTTGTGACCATTGTGCGTAGACGTCAAATGTGTACGAGATGGGATGGAAGAGTGAGTGGTTGTGCAAGTGATGCAAGTCGTATTTGAGCCTAGAAGCAACTGCACTAGTGGCTCGTCGTCGCAGGTGCTGCTGCTGCTGTCGTGGTCTGGTTCACGAGGTCGCTACTGCGGTGCGCTGTGTGGTTCGTCGGGTGCTTGTACTTGGAGAGGTCGAGTGCACGAAAGTACGCGATCGTGCGCTTGAGTCCGTCTTCAATACCGACGTGCGGCGTCCAGTCCAAGTGCGTTCTACATACATAGCGACATGACATGAAAGTGTAAGTGCACCAGACCAGTCAGTCACAGTAGTTCTAGACAAGACGCACTTGGCGAGTGAGATGTCGGGCTGGCGCAGCTTCGGGTCGTTGTTTGGGAGGTTGTGGAACACGAGCCGGCTCTTTGAGCCTGTGAGCCGAATGACCATGTGCGCGAGCTCCAAGATCGTCATCTCATGTGGATTCCCAAGGTTGAGCGGTCCGACAGTCGATGTGCAGTCCATGAACTGCACGATCGCATCGACGAGGTCGTCGACAAAGCAGAACGACCGCGTCTGCGAGCCGGCGCCGTAGATCGTAATGTCTTCGTCTGCGAGCGCTTGCATAATAAAGTTGCTCACAACGCGGCCGTCATACGGGTGCATACCAGGGCCGTACGTGTTGAAGATGCGCGCGACGCGAATGTCGACGCCATGCATGCGGTGGTACTCAAAGAACAGCGTCTCGGCCACGCGCTTGCCTTCGTCGTAGCACGCGCGCACACCAGTGCAGCTCACGTGACCGAGGTAGTCTTCGCGCTGCGGCGACACTTCGGGATCGCCGTACACTTCGCTCGTCGACGCTTGGAAGATGCGCGCTTTCACGCGCTTTGCGAGCCCAAGGAGGTTGAGCGAGCCGAGGAACGAGACTTTCGTTGTCTTGATCGCGTTGTACTGGTAGTGCACAGGCGACGCAGGGCATGCGAGGTTGTAGATCTCGTCGATTTCGCAGTAGTACGGCTGCGTCACGTCGTGGCGCACGAACTCAAAATTGTCGTACTTGCGCTGCAGCGCCAAGACGCTCACTTTCTGGCTCGTAAAGAGGTTGTCGAGACAGAGCACTTCGTGCCCTTGCTCGAGCAGCCGCGTGCACAGATGGATGCCAATAAAGCCGGCGCCGCCCGCGACGAGGATGCGCTTCATTTCACTTGGCGGTGGTGATGCAGACGGAAGCACTGCTGGGATTGCGACTGAGACAGGCATGTGTGCACTGCTGCTGCCGCTGGAGCCATTCGCAATTGCTGTAGCAGTGTCGTTGTCATCCCTGCTGCTATCGCGCTGGTTCTTTCGCTGCAGTGCGTTCGCACATGCTGAGGCTGCTGCTGGAGCTTCATGTGTGCGCGCCATGTCGGATGCGGAAGACGCGGTAGTGGCGGTGTCCATTGAGGAGAGCGCAGCGGTGCGCGGAATGGGAGCAAGTGCTGTGCTGTGACGAGCGATCAAGATCAAGCGACGAGCATTTTGGCCGAGGGCGCAACGACAAGCAAACGGCAAGAGAGTGCACGACGATCGGTTTGTGCGGGGCGTCAGAATAGAGCGCTCTAATTAGTGCCGCATAGGTAGGAGGAGGCACTATTTCTGCATACACAGTGCGCGATCGCTGGAATAAGCTTTTCGTTCCACTTGTTTTCAGTATGGTCGATGTTTAACTGACTGGATTCTGTCGGTGTGCTTGATTTCGCGTTTTCGATAGTGCGAAAATCCAGGGCAGCCTGGTCAAACTGAATCTCACCTCCCAAAAAAAGACGAACGTATACTAAAACCAAGTGAAGCTTTGTTCGAGTGAGTGCGTAAACTGGCACTCGCGACCGCCCGCGTGTTGCCTCGCTCGCATTCGCGTTGCAAGCAGACAGCGACGTCGGGGAGCTCGTGGGTGACAAGCAGCACCACGCGCGCGTGCTTTGTCTCTTGTGCCAACCAGCACATCTTTCGCTCTCCTCGCGGGTTTGCGCGCGCGAATCTCACTCCATCTCGCTCGCCTCGAACCGGCATCGACGACGGGCATGCTCGTGAGCGACGCGATACAGACCGTTCAGACCTTGCTCACGAGCTCGGGGCTCTTTGGCAAACTCCTTCGACGCGGCGGATCCTCCTCCTCTTCGTCGAGCTCCACGGCCTCGATCTACGCGCAGCCGTACAAGATGACCATGCATCTCGACAAGCCTGGCCGCAGTGCGCTCGATGCGGCCGACAGCTACTACCCGCGCAAGGGACACGAGCACCAGAAGACCCGCATTAGCAAGTCCATGCTGGTACGTTTCGATTGATGTGGCGCTCTCTCCATGTGACGACGCATACCAATGGAGCTTGAGTAACTACTACGTACTGACTGTGCTATTGAACGCGTAATGGCGCACCAGACGGCGATCCACCTCGTGACGTGGTACTGCTTCTCGGCGTCCGCGACGTTCACGAACAAAGTGCTGATCAAGCAGCACCACGTCTCGGCCGAGATGCTCACGCTCTCGCACCTCTTTGTCAGCGTCATTTGCGACTGTGCGTACGCCGTCGTGCGTGCTGAGCTGTGCGACTACGATTGCCTGGAACTAACGCGACGTGGTTGTGTGTGTGTCTTGCGACTGCAGTCATCGTACTGACGTTCCCAACGTCAAGAGGCAGCACAAGCACGTGGCGCATGCAGAGCATCTCGTTCAAGAGGTGCGTCGCTTTGCTTTGTGTGTTCGATCGATCGTGCGCTTGACTCCTCGCATGTGTGCTCATGAACTGTCCTGCGACGACTGTGGCACAACAGTCTCGTGTGGATCATGCCGCTGAGTCTGTGCTCCGTACTCGCAAAAGTGCTGACGTACTGGAGCTACGACGCTGTGCCTGTTGCGATCGCCCACACGTGCAAGGTACTTTCGTCTGTAGCTCTGGCGTCTGTCTAGAGCCGACTGGCTGGAGTCGCACATGTGCTGACTTGCTCGCATTGCGTTCGTGCGTCATGCGTCATGCGTCACTAGGCGTCGCAGCCGTTCTTCAACGTCATCCTCGCGTACTTGATCTACCGCTCCAAGTTCTCGTGCGCGACGTACCTCTCGCTCGTGCCGATCGTCCTTGGTGTTGTGCTCGCGTCGGTGTCTGAGATGGGCATGAACGTACGTCTGCTTGCCGCAATGTGACTCAGAGACTCGCGACTGCAGCAGTGGACTGACCTCTCGTCTTTGTTCTCTCTCTATCGACTGAACGTGATGAACCTGTAGGACCTGGCGTTTGGCGGTGCGATCTTTGCCGTGACGTCTGCGCTCATCGGTGTCATGCAGAGCATGTACGCCAAGTTCCTCCTCCGCAACGGCATTGTGATCGACAGCATCAACGTACGTCGTCCTCTTGTCAAGTTGTTGCTGCTGCTGCACAAGTCCATTGACCTCGACCGAACTGTAGATGGAGAGACGACTCACGCATGTCTCCGATATGACTGCTCTCTATACTGTCTTGTGCACGAGCAGCTCCACTTCTACAGCGCGTTCCTGTCGTTTGCGATCAACGCGCCTCTCGTCATGTTCAACTCGTCATCGAGCGTCGACAAGTTCCCTCCGAGGTACACTGCACTGAGGAGAGAGAGACTTCTGCTGCTACTGCTGCTACTATCAAGGATGGTGGTTGCTAACATGGTGTGTATGCAACAGTGACACGGCTACGGCGTACAGCTTTCCATACGTGACCGTGCTGCTCTGCAGCTTGATGCACTTTGTCGGGAGCTTCTGCGCGTCGCTCGTGCTCGGCGAGGTCTCGGAGCTCACGTTCTCGATTATGAGCACAATGAAGCGCGTCGTGATCATCCTCAGCGCAGTCTTCTACTTTGGCAACGCCGTGACGTTCCAGTCGGTCGCTGGCATGGTGCTCGCGGTGCGTCCACCTCCCATTCAGTTGGCGTTCGTGCTGTCGTCACAGAAGCACTCGCTCAAGCTTGTGTGCTCTTGGCCCCTTGTGTATGTGTGGATACAGGTTGGTGGCGTTGGCAGCTACCAGATCATCAAGCTCCAGGACAAGAAGAAAGTCGCAGATCTTCTCCCTCGGTAGAGCGGCACTGCCAGGACGACTGAGCGTGTGGGTCAGCGACACACGCACACGCGTCTGTCTATTGCTCAGCTGACACTGGACATCAGCGAGAGCAACAAGCAAGAGCAAGAGATGAATGCACGCGCCGACTCGAACGCGCGCCTGGTACAATATTAAGCTTTAGAATGACGAGGAAGCGTCGTAGCTGACGACCATGCAAAGCAGTTGGAGACTCCAGCCACTCGGTTGCGCTGCCGATGTGTCATCTGCTGTGAACGACCTCCTCCTTCGTTCTCTCTCACACAAACGACATGCACGCGCCACTCAGACGTCAACGCTGCGCTGGTTGATACTGAGCTGGTCCGACGCGCCGTTCGCGCTCGCATTGCCGCCGCTGCTTGCATCGCCGTTACCAGTCGCGGTGCCTGGCACTGCGAGCCCTGCGAGTCCGCTCTGCTGCATCGCTTGCATGCGCTGCTGGTACTGCTGCATCATCTGCTGCTGGAGCTGCGGGTTTGGCCACTGCACACCTGCAGCGTTGCCAGTCTGCACTTGCTGCTGCATGAGCTGCTGGAGCATCGCTGCTTGCTGCTGCTGGAGCTGCTGCTGGTACACGACCTGCGGGTCCACTGGTCCTTTCTTCGCAGGCTTCACGTCGTCGCGCGGGACAATGTCAATGAGAAAGTCAAACACGTCGGTCTTTGTGATCGCCATCGCAATGTCGTTGCGCTGGAGCGTGCGGCGCTTGTTCTCCTCTGTGTGGATCCACGCGCGAAGACTCAGCTCGAGGATGAACATCTCGCACGCCTTGGCGAACAGCACTGGCGCTTCCGCGCTGATCATCTGGACCATCATGCACAGTCACGACGTCCAGACACGCAATGCACGCATGAGACACATGACGCAGGACGCCAAAGTGAGAGCGAGAGAGTCACTGCAGGACGTACCCGCACGTCTTCGTCAGTCTTCATGATCTTCTTGATGCGCGCGAGCGGGAGCTGGTGCGTCTTAAAGTCGAACGCATTCGGGTCGATCTGTGCGATCTCCTGGATCTGGCTCTGCCAGAACGCGTGGAGCTGGAGCTGCTGCTGCTGCATCTGCGCGCGCTGGGTCTGCAGCTGCATCTGCATGTGCAAGCTGTTTTGGTTCTCTTCGCTCGACATGCTCCTGCTGGCTGGCTGGCGGGTTTGTTCGTTCTTCTTTCGTTTGTTCGACTGGTCTTACAGTCACACACACACATACACACACGATCAATCGAGTCAGTCAGTGCATGCACGCGCCTACACATCGAGCGATACCACAGCAGTGCAGCGCACGGAGCAGCAGCTTGAAGCTGCTCGCAGCATGTCATGCGCAGTCGTCGTCAAGCGGCACCGAGTGCCCAATCACATGCGCGCGCGACGCCCGCGCGAGATTGGTAGAAACCGCGGCGAGGCTGCATTTTCATTGGACGCACCTCTTTCTCGGCGAACGCGGGTTTGCCAGTTTGCTTCGCTCGCTCGCTTTTGGGGAGCTTGGCGGCAGACTGCCGTTCAGTATGCTCGGACGTTTGATAGTAAAACCAAGTGAAGTGATCAACATCAATGTGGTCCACACTACACAGCAAAATTCATATATTTCTAAAAATACAATTCACAAGTTAAATACCCTAGAATTCATGTCAAAGGCGGTCTCATGTCATAGGAGGAGTCTATTATTGGAAGCACTTTTGCAGCACATCGATGATGCCCACTCATTCTTGCAATGGAAGCTCAGACGGACACGATCAAGCACGTTGGGCGACTTCCTGTGTCTGGGCCGGGCCGGCAGCCTCGTAAGTACGCGCGTCAAGCGTACGACTACGCGTTCAAGCACGTGGTTTTGCAGTACTACGACAAGAATGGCATCCGCTCGACGATCGAACGTTTCTTCCCCGGCTGCGACGCGTCTCCAACATCGTCCAAGCGCAAACCTGTGAGCAAGTGGAGCAAACAACGAACGATGATCGAAAGTCACGCCAAGTCCACAACTACAGCACGCCAGCAAAGAACTCGCTCGCTTGGTGTGGCAACGACACTCTCCAAAAGCGCTGAGCTTGCGCTCGTGAAATGGATCAACGACTATCGCCGTGATGGCGTACCAGTGTCAGCGGCAATGCTGAAGGCGAGGGCAAGAGAGGAAGCCGACAAGTACGCGATTGAGCACTGTGTTCTCGGCGTCGTGGCAATGGAGACAAGGCTTCATGAACCGGCACCGATTGTCGTTTCGCGTGGAGACTCACACGGGCCAGACACCACCAGAAGATGCGCAACGGCAGGCAGCTGCATTTGCGCTCGACATGTTCCGCACTGCTGAGGTTGAGGGAGTGAGAACAGTCTACAATGCCGACCAAAACCTCAGTGTTCTTTGAGCTCTTGCCTCGAACGACGCTCACACCGACTAGCGCCAAGACAGTTTGGGTGAAGTGCGGGAAGAAAGAGAGAGAGAGCGGATGACTGCCATGGTACTCGACGATTCGCACGGCAACAAGCTCCCTCTCTTTCTCGTGATGAAGGCCGCGCAACCCAAGGTTGCGGCAGTCGATGCGGAGAACAAGCGAGCCAGACATGGCTTCGGTCGACGACTGTGGCAGGAGGTCTCGGAGCTTCACGAAGAGCACAACATATGCATTTACGGTAACCCACATGCGTGGTGGAATGGCGATCTCACAGTCGCGTTCCTCCGCTTTCATTTCGGCCATCGCACCGTTCTCAGCAACCCGGTCATGCTGTTGCTGGATGACTTTAGCGGCCACTGGGTAAGCAAGGCGACCACGTACGCAGCGTCACTGAACGTTATTTTGAAGCGCGTCCCTCCAGGTCTCACCTGGCTGTGCCAACCCGCCGATGCAGTTTGGATCAAGCCCTTCAAAGACCGACTCCGTCAGCATTGGCTGTCCCATCTTCAGCAGCAGATTGCCGAGCACCACGCTAGTACAACGTCTTCGCGATTTGAGATGGAAGCGCCATCGAGAAGCGATGTCGCGCAATGGGCAAGCAAGTCATGGAACGGCGTCTCGAGCTCGACCATTGCAGCAGGATTCGCGCATTGCCAGTTGAACGTCTTCGTCGACGTCGATCAAGAAGCCGGGGTGCACCATACAGCTGACACGAGCCAGTCATGTTTCGACAGCGTTGTTCGTGCGCTAGAGTTGCTTGAGTTAGTGGATCGGTCTGTGCCCGCACTTGCATACGAGCACGACATTGTCGATCGGAGTTAGCTAGTCCACGAGCATGACAAGAGTAATCTAGATCGACTCTCAAAACGTACCAGCCATTCTCAGGCACGAGCTCGTGCGCACCATGCTGTCGCCCTTTGACTCACGTATGTCGCTGTGGCTCGTTCAACACACTGAGGTTTGCTTCGCGAGCACGCGGCGCACAACCTTGAACAAGATGTCGCTCTGCACCACACACTGTTCAAACTCACCACTGCAATCCGCGAGCACGCACCGCGCGCCATTCTCGAGCGAGGAGGTGCTCGGCGGGAGCCCATGCTCAATGCCAGGCACAGAGGCCATGGCAGATGCAATCGCCACTGCACACATGCTGTCAAACACGAATTGTGCCGGACCACACTTTGCCACATCTCAAACAGTGTCGTGTGCACGAGGAAACGTGATGCAGGCTGTAAACACACCTTGAGTGTAGTGTATGCGTCTTTGAGCAAGATAGTCACGCAAGACAAACACGCGTGTGAGTACTCACTGTCAGTAGCGAAAAGTGTGCACGTTACACTTACATTGAGTAGCTACCACCATTCACCTCGAGCTCGCAATGCTTGGCGAGCGATGCCGTGGCGCACCACGAGGGTCTAGAGCTAGCGCGGGGCGATCCTGATCTTGCACGCAGCACGACATGCACAGCGCAAACACCAGGTTCAATTCTTGTTCTGCTGGGCAGTGTCTCTCGCGCCACTGACAAAGCTCTCGATCTTCTGTTGCGAGCACGTCCAACACACATTAGTGCTCGTAGTCTTCAGCAGGTCGCGCACTATCGCACTCGCAGTATCAGCGTGGTGCAAGTGCCAAATACCTGAAACCTGTCACACGCGCGTCGAGAGGGATGATGTCAAGGCAGTGGTGGCCGTTCGGGGGCGTGTAGCTCTGCGACTCGGAGGTCGGATCGAGAGCGTGAGGTTGCAATCGTCGCTGTGTCCAGTCGGATCCGAGGTGGATGAACGAAGCGAGTGGTGGCACATGTGCTTTCTGGAGGCAATTGAGCAAGTGAGAGAGTGAGTGAGTGGGCAAGCGAGTGAGTGAGTGAGCAAGTGATTGGATAAGCAGGTGTGAGAGGCTCACAGGAGAGTAGACGCACCGCGTTCTCAGAAAGCGTAGATGACTGCGCGAGCAAGATCTCGAGCTCTCTTATCGCAACCGCTGCTCATTTCCTCGCTGCTTTGTGAACAGCGTGGCACAGGCTCGAGCGACTGCTCTTTGCGCGCTTGGAGACGCTACCTTCTCAAGCGCTCACATACCGAGCTGCACACATCGATGCACAGACACACAAAGCACACACACGGGAAAGTCAGTCAAACGTGAGCTGACGCTATGTCAAGAGCGGGTGTCAGACGCATTGACAGCTCGGCCTCACCTTTTGCATCTCGTGCAACTACTTTCTTCATCGTCACCGTCGTCTTGCGCTTGGTCGTCGTGTTGCCAGTGCGTGCGCGGCAGCCAAGCAGAACGCTGGCATGCCCGTGTCGTCACATGCTTTGGTCAGCATCGCTCGTCTCCTTTCGTGACGGTTTGCACTTGTTAAAAGCGGCGGATCATTTTTGAAGAGGTTTTCCTTAGTTCAGTGACACAGCAGAACCGCCAATGACATGTATTTTAGGGTATGTTGTACTAGAATGTTAAATATGTTGTACTAGAATGTTGCAGAAGAACCCCTCGATACATCCGTCCCGAGAACGATGGCGCGTTCATCAGTTCGAAAGGCATCTGTTTGAAGCGCAAGAACCCGTCTCGCAAACGCAGACTTGTCACGTCTTCTGCGCTGACGGGGAGCTCCTAGTACCCGGCGGTGAGATCGAGAACTGAATATCGCCACCGAGAATTTCGAGCGTCTCATCAATACTCGTAATTTGCGAAATGTGACTGCGTTGAGTCGACGACATTCGGCAGAAGCGAGTTTTGACGTCCTTCTTGCATACTAGAACAACCAGAGCCCCCAACGCTCCGTGTCCGTGCTCGATCACTCCGCCTTGCAGTCTTCGCAGTCTCGACTTGGATTGTCTCATTCTCAGATGCCGATTACCAATGTCAGACGCTAGAATATCGGTGTGGTACGTTTATAGTATGCATACGATGCCTCCAAACATCGCAATATACGTTTCAAAGCACCTCGGCTCGAGGACCCAACCTCATTAGTGCCAAATCAAGTCAAGTTCAAATGGGTGGCTGTATGACTCAATGTGGCCCGCCGCTCCTTGTCTTTGGAGAACATCTCACGTTTGACCACTTTTCATCTCTGCTCGCATCCACATTCCCACAATACAATATCTCTCACCTCGTACACTAAAGTTACTCCAGCACGCGCGCTTAAGACTTCAGGAAGTGGGGCCATCGCTGCTCCGAAGTAGCAAATACAGAATTTTTCACTCGATTTTTGCTGATCATTTTTGTTGTGGCGCGACGCGCGACGCACGCTCGGAAACCTTTGCGATTCGCTTTACGCTAATTTCGGCAAGCTCGTGTGCAAAAATTCCATCAGTGTAAAATATTGACCCCGCGATTTTCGACTACAGAAGTCACTAAAGCGCGGACTTGCTCAAGACTGCTCAAGCCGGTGATCGGATTTGGCGGCTCAAGCGAGTTTTCCACTCTGAGTGCTCTGAGCGAAGACCAATTTTCCGCTCTGAGCGAGTCGAAGTGGATCCATGGAGGAAACGCAACGCAACGGCCGAAGACCACCGCACTCGACTTCGGTATACTGAGCGCAAGTCAAGCGGGCATCAAAGCGAAAAAGCGTCAAGTGGCGGTGGCAGAGAGGCACGAACGGACGACGAAGCGAGTGCCAGCTGTTTCGCGACTTGTGGCTCACAGACGCCAAGTTCTCGCCGTACTTTGCGATCACGAGCGACTCGCGAGGCAAGCAGACAAGCGCGAAGAGATCAAGGCGAGCGAGAAGCGAGCGCCAAGGACGACGAAGATGTACAAGCAGCGAGCGCTCGACAACAGCAGCACATGCGCGACGCTCGCGTGAGTGAGTGCATGGAATACATGCAGACTGGTGCGCGTCGCGATACGCGCACCCAACGCGCGAGTCGACGAGACAGCTACACTGCTCGCTGACGCTTCCGACTAGCTGCACGCAAGCGCGAAGAGCCGCAGCAAGGGGGCACGAAGCGACGCAAGACACCAACCGACAGCAGCAGCAGTACAAGGCATAGCGAGAAGAGGACAAGGCCGAAGCAACAGCGTCAGGCGAAGCGTTCTCGCTCAAGGCAGCGTGCATGTATGTATGCTTGCATATTGTATTGACTGAATAACACACTGCATTTTGCCGACACACGCACAAGCCCCACAAGCGACTCCTTCCCGCCGACAACACAAGCTGCCAGTCTCTCCGCCCGCGACCAGTACTCTTCAGTATGTGTGCATAGACTGCTGACATGCTGGCGTGGAATGAGTGTACGCACGGCGCAGAGCCGTTGTATGCTGTCTGAGGCTGCATATCTATCGGAGTGAATTGTATGCGAGTGCGAATGGCACGTGTATTGCTTGATTCATCCCAGTTTGTGTCTCTCGCTTAGAGGTTTGTCCTTCGGATGGACGTACGCTCGCGCGAGCAGAAGTCTGGCATGAAGGAGGTCGTGTCCTTGTGTGAGATGCATAGAATGAGACACTGTGGCAATGCTGGCGTGCATCGACAAGGATCTCAGGGGCAAGATTGGCGCTGGAGGATGGCTTGACTTGATTAATTTATACCCATCTGTGGGGATCCCAGATACGTCTCGCTTAGAGGCACTGGTTACAAGTAAGCCCTTGCATGTTGTACGCGCCGCGGTCTGGGGACTTCAGTGCGACCGAGCACCGTCAGCGCAAGCACGTTGGGTGTGTGGGGTGCAAGGCGGCGTATCGGGTGACGTCAGCAGAGTACCGGCCACGCGTGCGCGACGATCCGTGGTGGTGCATCC
>JAASFL010000545.1:0-16953 GCA_023333735.1 Globisporangium takayamanum
GTTGCGTTGGAAATCGCCGCTCTGCGCAGTCCATGGACGAGCCCCATGTACTCAGCCCAATTGTTCGTGGTTCGCTTGTTCGCGTACGCCATACTGGCTACCCAGATGATCTGCGCCGAGTGTGTGGTTGGTTCGACCCTGCATATGGGCATCCATACAACAGACAGAGAGGTCAGTGACTTGTGTCGGGCTGCCTTGCTCTCTCCTACGTCCTCGAGCCTCACACTACACCAGCGCTGCTCTACCTGTTTGCAGATCTCGCCTCGGAACGGAATGTACTTCTCGGTCATGACCGAACACATGCCTTCGATCGTGTTGTCGTCCCACTCGGGGCCGATGAAGTACGCATTCTGGCGCAAGAGGTGCGCGTACTGCGCGTGGTACTCGTTCTGGTACTTCTTGATCAGCGGCTCGTACTGGTCGCGGCTCAGGACCAAGAGCTCGCAGTAGTCGACACACGCGACGGTCGCGCGGCGGATTCCGTCGGTCTCGGACAGCGCGAGTTCGCCAAAGTAGTCGTCTTCGCTGAGACGCGAGACGACGTTCTCAGTCACTTCGCCGAATCGGTCCTTGGAGCGCACCGAGACCTCGACGCTACCAGAGAAGATGATGTAGAAGTGCTTGCCGACTTGACCTTCTTCAAACAGCACGGTGTTCGTGACGGCGCTGATGAGGCGCATGGCTTTGCAGAGCTGCTTGCGCACTTCGAACGAGAAGCGCGAGAAGAACTTGACGCTCTTGAGGTACTTGACCGCAAACTTGAGGTCTTTCTCCGACCGCTGCGCCGAGTGGCGCACAAAGATGTTGCGGATGATGTCTTTGTTGGACCGAAAGCGCTTCTCGAGCGTGTTTGCACCTGCTTCTGCCTCTTGCGACTCGCGCAGGAGCTTTTTGAAGAGCTCGCGGCTGATGAACGCGAGTTCGGCAGTGGTGCTGGCAACGACAGCCGACGCTAGAGCCAATGAGAGTGCAGATGAGGCGTCAGGGTGCGAGCGATAGAGAGATCAAGGGCTGAAGAGACGAACCACCGCAGTACCTGCGCGCATGTCCGTGTCCGAGACAATCGCGCGCTCGCCAAACGTGTCGCCAGGTCGCAAGAGCGCGAGGCGCAGCACTGCGTCGAGCTGTCCAGTCTCAGCGGCAGCGTCGTCGTGGCGAACAATCTCGACTGGCGACGAGCATAGGACACAGTATAAGAGAATGTGAGAACTCGTGGCAGTAGGACGGCAGTGCTTGCGTGACAGAAAGATAGCGTCTTGGAGCGATGGACAGACCTTGTCCTGTGAACACCATGTAGAACTTCTCGCCTGGATCACCCTGTTGGCCATAGCAAGAGCGTGAGCCTCAGTCTTAGACTCACAGGAGCCCACGCTCGTAGTGCACTAAGTCCAAGGCGCCTGACCTCGCGGAAGATGAACGCGCCTTTCTCGTCAAACGTCACGAGTGACAGCGCTTGGTACAGCCGATCGATCTACATCCGCACAAGCACAGGTTCGCATCAGCTGTGTGGACGCAGTGATGCTGTGGTCGTGAGTACGAATGGCCATGTACTTTGTCTGTACATTCAGATCAGACACAGTCAGTCAGTCAATCAGCCATTGCTCCTAGAAGACGTGAGCTTCGCCATTTGAGCTAGTAGAAGAGCAGCATATCGTCTGCGTACATGCGTCAAGGTTTGAGAAGAAATCGAGGAGTCGGGACGCCGACAGCAGCGACTTGAGCTGACGCATTCCACTAACACTGTGAGCGCTCTGTCTACACCACACAGACAGACAGGCACTGCAACTCGACAGCACAAACGCACTGTGTAGACGTCGTCGAGCGAGCGCTTGCCAATCGGCTTTTGGAGAATGCGCCGACACGCGTCGACTTCAGCGCGGTTCTCTTTGACTGCTTGGGCGAGCGCGCCTTGCTGCGCGAGGTCTTCGAGCCGCGATGCGAGCGACACGCGTCGATTCGCTTCATCTGGCGTGCTGTCTGCGCTTTCATACGGCACTGAGGTTGCTGCGCGTGCTCCGCCGCTGCCACTCAGCGCTGCTGCTTTCGCGTTCGTACGTCGCGGCATGACACTTCAACTACGTCTGCGTCGTTTGGTACAGTTATGCTGCTTGGTTACCTTATTTTTATCACTATTTAATTTGGAACAGCAATGACTGTGCATACTGAACGCAAGTCATTCAACCAAGCAGGTCATTCCGACATTGACCAACGACGAGCATGGCGCTACCTCCGCCGTCGCGGAGCTGGCACGAGCTTGCAGACGACGCGCAGCGTGTGCTGCAGCGACAGTTCCTCGGCGACAAGTCGCTCGCATTGTACGAAGCGCTCGGCGCACACGCGCTCGATGCATCGACAGGCGGCGCGCTGTTCTTCGCAGGTATCTCAATCGCCCAGCTCGCACAAAAAGCGCTGCGCATCGGTGCCACGACGCCTGTGCTGCCAAAAGTCATCGGCGCTGCTGCTGTCGCGTCATCGTCTGCTATTGCACTGCACTTTGCGTCACTCCCGCGAGAGATCTACGAAGACGTCGTGCGCCAGCAGCGCAGTCATGACGCTGAGCGCACGTCGCTCGCGCGGCTCTGGTCCTCGCTCTGGTCTACGAGTGGGTCTGATACACAGCCACACGCAGCAACAGCGCTCGCACGCGCTGTGCAGCAAAAGGTGCAGAGCCGCATCGACGACTTGAGCGCTGCGCCGTACCCCGTGTATATGCTCATGGGCGTGCTGTGCTTCACGATGCTCGGCGGCCGCATGACCGCTGTTGCGCCGAGCAACTACTCGAACCTCGGCGCGTTCCACCTGAAGAAAGCGTCGCTGCCTGCGACTGCCGAGTACGCGACACCAATCGAGCGCGGGATCATCCAAGAGTTTGGGCGGCTCTACGGCTGCCACACGTGCGGCGTCAAGCGCGGCGTCAAGTACCACGCCGACCACATGCCGCCCAAGCTGTACGCTCCAGTCCGACTCTGGGACTCGGTGGCTCTGTAGGAACTAGCGTACTAGCTGACTAACTGACGGGTATGTGTGTGTGGCGTATCTGTGATAGTGTCGCGCAGCGCATGAACGCGAACGTCCTGCGCCTGCTCGTCGGTCACAAAATCGCGTTCCGCTTCTATCCGCAGTGCGAGCCGTGCTCGAACCAGCAAGGAACGGTCGTGAAGCAGTGGGCGACGAAGCTCCGGACGCACGTTGCGTCGCTGCGGCTGTACCACAGCACCGGCGTCTGGCTCGTGCTGCTCTGCACCGGCGGGCTCTACGTCGGCGGCTCGAGCTTTCACGGTGCGTCCCATACAGTTTGTCGAGTCGAGACGCGAGGACGAAGGCAGCGGCACTCACGCGTCAGTCTCTCTCTGTGTATGAACGTAGAGATGGCAAACGTCGCAGCAGCGCCGACGCGGCCGAGCGCAGACGTCACTGCGTTTACAAACCACCACGCGACGTCCGAGCACGCGCTGCTCGTGTCGCTGCGCGAGCGCGAGAGCAAACTGCGCAGGACGCGTGCAAAGACAGCAGACGCAGCTGAAGTCGCTGCGCTCACAGCCGAGATCGACGCGATCGACGCTTGTAAAGCAGCGCTCAAAGCGAGTCTCAAGCGCGTGCGAAGCAGCAGCAGCAGCGGCACTCGTGCGTCCTAGAGAGTGGAAACAGCGCAGTCGGCTGAGCGGACGTGTTCAAAGACTTGCGCTCAAGGCTAGAGCGCCATGCAGACAAACAGACGACTGGACGCATCATGGTCCAAGACGTGTGAGCGATGTAGGCTGTGTCGATAGGTTTGATGTGTAGTGTGTAGACCAGAGCTGCTTTGAGTCCTTGTACCGATACAGTTGTGCTGCTGCTACTCGTGCGTGACCTGTGGTGGTGCTCTGATCCACATCAAGACGAACGCGACCACTGCGTGGCGGTTTCCACTTTGCCGATCGACTCTCATCATTGCCGTAGTTCCAGGAAGCGACTGACTCGCCTGCGCGCGAGAGAAGAGAGCTCACGCGCGAGCAGCTCTGTGTGCGGTGTGACGTGACCTGCGTGCGTCTGGGCATGACCACACTGAGCCGTGAGAACCTTGCGAAGAAGCTCTTGCAGCAGCACGAAGCGCGCAGTGGCACTGCGGGACTGATGAAGAAACGGCGTCATGCAGCATCGACGCAGCGCGGCCATCGGCTCCAGCAGCTGCCGTCACCAGCCGAGAAGCAGCTCCAGCAGCGCGAGAGCGGCTGGAACGACCGGTTCTTCTACGAGCCGCCGCTCAACTCGAACAAGCTCCCGCGCAGCGACCGCGTTACGGCTGCTGCGTCTTCGAGCAACTCCCAAAGCGACGAGCAGCGCAGCAGCCAAAGACAAGCGGATCCGCGACGAGCGATTGCAGTATGGTGCGGCGTACTGGACAACCTTTGAAGTGCTGAAGTCGTGAAAGGACTCGACAGACTGAGCTCACACTATGGACTGCGTAGGCAACAGCGAGATCAAGCGCAAGGCGCGCGAAGCGAAGCAACCGACGCCTGGGCGGCTCGTGCCGCTCGGACACTTTCCAGACCCTGGAACGGTGCGCACACTTGGCAAAGAAGGCACTGGCATCGCCACTCGCTTGCGCTGACTGTACTGGACATCGTTGATCTACTCGTTCAATAGGAGACAAAGGGGCAGCCGAGCAAAGAGGCGAAGCTCCGGATGAAAGCGCTCAAAGCGATCGACAGCCGCGAGAACGCACTGTACCAGCTCAACGCGCTCATTCTGTGCACGCCAGTGCAAGAGACGCTCTTCCAGCCGTCGCGACCTGCCGATCCTGCGCCACTGTCGTCGTCGACGTCGCACGCGGGCTTCTAGCGCCTGCGTGCAAAAGCCGGCATGGCGCTCGCACCAGCGCTGTCGAGTCGCTCTGGGACGCCGCATGGCGTCATGACGAATGCGCGCGAAGCGATCAAGATGGCGCAGAAGCTCGCAGAGGATCTCCAGCTCGCAGGCATCCAGTGCGTCGAAGCAGTGGTCGAGTGGATGCTCGAAGCTGGCGCCAAGGCAGCGTACGTCGATCATTCGTACTCCCACACTCACAAGTATACCTAGGCTCGCACTCACACGTTTGGTCCTGGTCTACTGACGATCCTCATGTCTAGGATGCCGCCGCCGTTCATCTGGCGCGACCGCAACTACTTTGTCAAGATGCACAGTGACTTGGACTTTGCACCGCCGGCGCTCGCGGCACGTGGGATCCACGTCGAGTGCTTCACGCTCCAGAACCCGCTGCTCGTGCGTCCGAACCAGAAGCTCGGCCGCGGCTTGGCCGCGCAGGCGATCATCGCCGAGATGGTCGCCACGGCGGCTACGAATGCTGAGGTGGCAGTGCCACCGCAGCGACCGTTTGAGCCTGTGGACCATGGCTTTGACCGGCGCTCACCGGATGATGGTGATGACCGTAGCGCCATTGCTGCTGGCGATGGCGACTCGGACAGCGAGCAGCAGCCAGAAGACACCAGAGGCTCTGAGCGAGCGAGTGCTGACGCGATGATCCTCCATCCAGGCGATGATGAAGAAGAGGACAAGAGCCAAGACAATGACGCCGCACGCAGTGGATCTGAGCCAGAGCACACGGACACTGCGCATGACAATGAGCAAGGGCAAGAGCAGGAAGAGGACAACTATGCGAGCGACGCTGAACCAGCGACTGCAAATGGGCTCGAGACATCGTCTGCAGAGGAGCTCGTTGGGATCTTGGACGAGAGTCTGAGCGACTTGGCGCCGCTCCGTCGCGCGCAACTGACTGCGTCTGAGCAAGACGACGCGAGTGTGCTGCCGACAGTGGACACTGCGCGCTCAGCGTCCGAGTACGACAACAGCTTTGATGCTGAGGGGGAGGCTGCTGAAGAGAACGACGGCGACGATACTAGCAACAAGGACGACGGTGGCGATGACGATGACGTTACAGAGAACCAAGCGAGTCACGACACGACTGTTGCTGCTATGGACGACGCAGGAGATGATGGCGAGACCCAGCAAAGCGACGATGAAGTAGCGCATGATGACGAACATGAGCCAGCAGAGACGGACAAGCAAGAAGAAGAACCGTCGAGTGCACTCGATGTTGATGGCAGCAATCGAGACGACAGCCAGAGCCACGAAGCACTCGAGCCGATGGAGCCACAGACAGATCGACAGGACGATGTCCCTGCTCCAGAGGATGAACATATGTCATTGAGTCCAAGTGCGCTCCTCCAGAGCTGAGTCGACTGGCGACTGCTGCAGGCGTCGACGCGACTGTTATACACGACGTCGATGTCGCTGCAAGCCTCACTTGGAACAGCAGCAGCGAGATCGCAGCAGCGCTCGAGCGCCAGGAGACACTCGATACAGTGCTCAAAGACTCGCTCATCGCAGTCCTAGCTGCCTACGAGCTCTTGCCAGCAACGCCGCAGTTAGTAGAGCTGCTGCAGACACCCGCAGCAGCAGCGACGCATTTGAACGAGTGTCTCTGGCGCGAATGCATGAGCATCATCGACAGAGTCCACGCTCACGTCGCAAGCGAGCTCGAGCGAGCGCTAGCGGCGGCGAACCCGCTCGTCTCGGAGATTGAGATCGACGAAGCTGTCGAAGCGACTGAGACTGTGCTGACTGCTGTTCATACGGCAGCATGGCGACACGTCCATACTGCAGCCGCATACCTCCAGCTCCTGCACTCCACAACGGAGCTACAACACTCCAAGGACAGCCAGACATCGCCGTCATCTATAGGCATGAGTGCGCTGCTCAGAGTCTTCTATCCGTACCTCGTGAACCTCCCGCACGAGAAGCTCGCGTCGAGCTGGCGACGGATAGCGCGCGCACTCGCACCGGCGCTGCCACAGCTGCGCGACGTCGTCTTCCTCTTGGACCCAACGTGCAAAGCGCTCTTGCTTGTTGTGAACGCCAACAGCAGCAGTGCAGATCAAGACGCGACCGAGGACGAGCAGTCGTGTCCCAAGCTCACAGTCGTGTGCGATCGCAGCAACGTCCTTGAGACAAGCGTCGCAGTGCTGTGGACCAAAGTGGTGGAGACGCAAGCAGCAGCAGCAACGCCGTCGTCTACGTGTGTGCTGTACCCGTTCTTCGCGTCGCCGTTTGGCGAGAAAGTCGTCGACGGTCTCCGCGTCGAAGAGGGCGAGGGCAAAGGGCCGCTGAAAGAGTGGACGGCGCTGCTGTCGCGCGACATGGCGGCCAAGTGGACTGACGTATCGATCGACCACTCGTCCGATGCGACTGTGAGCGTCGACGCAAACGGGAACAAGCTCGTTGCGCCAGAGCTTGCGCGCGCGATCCAGCCGGGGTACGAGGTCTCGTGGCAGTCGAGTGACGGCGAGTGCGTGACACGGATCGTCAACAAAGTCACAGACGAGAGCACGCTCTTGCTCGACCGAGGCGTTGCGACGCAGTCGTTCTTACTCTCCGAGCTCACTGTGTGGCAGCCGCGCCACGCGTACCTCGAGTACGTGAAAGCGTCCGAGCGCTTCTGGCTCAACGCACAGACGCCCGACTCACCAGCGAATCGGCGCGTCTTGCGCGTCTACGGCTGGTACCTCGCGACTGCATTAGCGCACTACACAGCGATCGACCTTGCGCTACATCCGCAGCTGTTTGAGCTCCTGCTCGATGAGACGCGCTGCGTGACGCTCGACGACGTGCGAGCACTAGACGCGACGCTCTTTGACTCGCTCATTCAGACGCTGTCCGCTGCCGACTTTCGCGCGTTCCTCGAGCTCGAAGGCGCAGACCCGAACCTGAGCGTCGACGCGTACATCCAGCAGGTCGTGGACGAGAAGCTTGGTCGGAGCTCGAGCATTGCGTGGCAGCTCCAGGAGCTCCGCAGCGGCTTCCGCAGGGTCTACTCGCCAGCAGATCTTGCTGCTGCAAGCATCAGCGCAGCTGATCTCGCAGCTGTGATCTGTGGCGATGCCGCTGGTGCGTCATGTGACGCCGACTTTAGCATCGAAGACGTCTTTCGCGTCGCACTCGACCCAGACTTTGTCAAGTGCGCACCGCTGCGGCGGACCTTCTGGCGCGTCGTGAACGCGTTCGAGCCGCGTCGGAAGCGCAAGTTTGTCAAGTTTGTCACAGGCGTCGAGACGCTGCCGCTGCCTGGGACGGAGGTGCGTGAGCTGTCGTCACAAGCGACGGATGCGGTGTCTTGCTGTTGTGTCAATGAGCTGACCGAGTCGTCGTATGTGAGTGTGAGCAGTTCCTACGCATTGAGATGCCGCTTGCAGCGCTCACGCCAGCTGAGCACGCCAAGACGCTGCAGATGCTGCCGCAGTCTCACGTAGGATCGCTAGTGTGTTTGTGGCAGAGGCATCGCGCGTCAACCATTGACTGTCTCGCTAACACTGCAGTCTCTCACACACACCTGTCAATCTGCTGCGCTACTCCAGACGTGCGACAACACACTGGAGCTGCCCAACTACTGGCGCGCAC
This sequence comes from Globisporangium takayamanum, assembly GCA_023333735.1. Classification (NCBI taxonomy): domain Eukaryota; phylum Oomycota; class Peronosporomycetes; order Pythiales; family Pythiaceae; genus Globisporangium; species Globisporangium takayamanum. The sequence continues at coordinate 8,434 of JAASFL010000545.1, forward strand.
TGTGCTGGACGATGCAGCATCCAGAGGATGGAGAGAGCGAGGCGCTCGAGCACGAGCTCGCGACGCTCCTCACAAAGAAACTCCAGGACGCAGTCGAGTACTCGAGCGGCTACGGACTCGATGGTACGAATGCAGCCACGGGGATCCTGTCTGTAAGGCGTCGACCCGAGAGCGCTGCGAGTCGATGCAGCGAGAGCTACGACTCACTTGATCTTCCAGCAATGGGCGACGCGAGCGAGAGCGCGGACCTGACAGAGCGAGCGCAAGAGCAGGAACAAGAGCGAGGTGGGAATGGCGACGAGGAAGTCGCGCACGAGGATGCGAGTCAATCAGCACTGTCCACAGCGTCTGGCTTGGACGAAGGCGACGCGCTCGACACGGACGAGAAGAACGAAATACAAGGCGCAGCGGACTCACCGAGTCCAAGCAAGTCGGCGCGGCACCGAAACGACGTGGACGAGTCGTACGGAGAGGGCGACTGGGAGGACGAAGAAGAGCTGCTGGACTGACGGATAGGCAGTTGAGCGTATCGACATCGACGTTAGAAGAAGAGAACGCAATGGCTGAACGCACACAAGTCAGTGAACGTGATCGCGTTTGATGGCGGTGACGTGTAGAGTGGTTGTGCTGCTGCTGTCATGGCAAGGCTTCGCGACAGATCAAACGTCGCCACCAACGTGGCTCCAGCTTCGTCAATGTGTGCGTTCACGCACTCGACTCTAGTCATCTCGCTCGCAGTCGTCAATTGGGCTTTCTTCAACAAGAACATCACAATCGACCTTGCGATAGTGTGCGTCTACCTTGAAGAGACTACAGCAAAGTGTCTACATGAGCGCGACGCTCGCAGCTCTTCAAATTACTATGTGCATACAAATTTCAAGCTTAATTGTTGAGACAATACACTGATAGAAACCAAGTTAGCTCTCTGCTCGCAAGACCTTGAAACGTCCACATGTTCGCGACGAACACCATCAAGCCATAATGCTCTCCTGAGTCTATGACACGTGCTCGTTGCGCTCTCAGCTCTGTTGGATGTCTAGAGACCGAGTACGACGACTCGCACCATTGCGACGTTGACTTGGTTTTTCTATTGTACAATCCTACTACTATTGGAGCATTTTTCGATACTCGGTTTGATAGTAAACATGAGACAGCTCGCTGCATACTCACTTCAAGTGAAAAATGGACCTCGAAGAGATGCAGACGAGAGGCTGAAACCGACGGACCATTTCTGAGGCAGAGTGTGGTCACGGCGACATCACGCACGAGGAGCTGAGGACGGCGACGACGTCGAGGGCGAGTCGAAGGACAGCGACATCCAGTCTCTCTCTCTCTCTGCGCGCGACGACGCAGCTCGGTGCAACGCGAAGAATAGAAGGAACGTACGTCTGCGCTGTGTGCACAAGCAGCAGCAACACAAGCAGCAAGTACCAGCCGTGTTTGATTGCCGACTGCGCACTGCATTGCACTGCGTGTGATCGACGCGGCAGTGCACAAGTCGACTTGCGGTAGCAACAGCTCAACGCACGACTCAGCACAGCGCCATGGCAACGTCACTTGCGTCCAGCGTACCGCTCACGCTGCACAATGGCGCAAGCACGAACGGCGTACTCGGCTGCAATGGCTCGAGCGCAGTGACGAGTGCAAGCGATTTCGAGCGCGCGCTTGACGACGCTTTGCGCCATTTTCGCGCACTCTTGAAAGCCGCGCAGCTGCACGCGAGTAGCGCAGATGCACACACTGTCGATGCAACGCTCCGGAGCAAAGTCGCTGAAGTCAGTGCACTCGCAAGCGACCTCAGCGCGTGTCTCCAACGCGTTGCAACGCCACCGTCCAGCAGTAGCAGCGCATCTGCGTCCGTCATGCGCAAGAAGTTCGATGCGCTCGAACCGAGTCCGCACGAGCATGAGTCGTGGGCTGCGTCGTCGACTGTGCCACCGACGCACTCGTCGCAGCCGTCGATCTGGTCGGGCTTCTACAACAAGACGCTGCGCGAGCGCTTTGACGTGCTCTCGCTCATGTACCCGCGTCTCGGCCGCGCAGTCAAGCAGACCGACGACCACCAGCCTGCGCGTGAGTCGGTCGACCCAGTCGCAAAGCTCGGCGACTTGCCACTGCGAACTGCGAACCTCATGATTGAGAACTGCATCGGTGTGATTGGGATCCCACTCGGGTACGTCCTTGGCGCTAGCGGCGTGTACTTGGACGACTGTGACTGACCTGTCGTGTCTCTCGTTCATCCATAGCCTCGGTCTGAACTTTGTGATCGACGGCAAGAGCTTGTCGGTCCCCATGGCTGTCGAAGAGCCGTCGGTCGTCGCTGCTGCCTCGAGCGCCGCGAAGCTCGTCGCGGCGTTTGGCGGCGGCTTCCACACTGCGACGTCTGGGAACATCATGACATCGCAGATCCAGTTGGTCCAGACCGAGGACATCCCAGCGGCTGTGCAAGCCATCGCAACGCACCGCGAGCGCTTGCTCGCGATCGCCAACATCTCGCTCTGTCCAAACATGAAGAAGCGCGGCGGTGGCGCCATTGACATCTACTGCCGCGTCGTGAGCGAAGCGGCGCGAGCGCAGTCGTCGCAAACAAGCGGCACTGAGTCGCACTGGTACGTCCCGTGCGACGACGAAGTCGTGGTCCAAGCGTCCGATCCACAGGCGCAGTACCTCATCGTGCACATTGACGTCGACGTGTGCGAAGCCATGGGCGCGAACATTGTCAACACCGTCGCAGAAGGGCTCTCGGACGAAGTTTGCCGCATCACAAAGAGCCAATGCGGTCTCCGGATCCTCACGAACCTCTGCATGCAGCGCCGCGCGCGCTCGGTCTTTGAGATCCCAGTCGAGAAGCTCGGCTGGAAAGGCGTCGACGGCGAAGACGTTGCGCAGCGCATCGTCGAAGCCTACAACTTTGCCGCGGTCGACCCGTACCGCGCTGTGACAAACAACAAGGGCATCATGAACGGCATTGACTCAGTCGCATTGGCAACAGGGCAAGACTGGCGCGCGATCGAAGCGGCAGCGCACTGCTACGCAAGTCGCCATGGCCAGTACGCGTCGCTGTCGCACTATGCGATCACAACGAACGGCGATGGCGTGCGCGTGCTCCGCGGTCAGCTCGAGCTCCCAATCGCCGTTGGCTCGAAAGGCGGCGCGCTGCAGACACACCCTGGCTACACCGCGACGCACGCGATCTTGCAGCAGCCGACTGCGCGCGGCCTCAGCAGCATCTTCTTGAGCGTCGGGCTCGCGCAGAACTTTGCGGCGATCCGTGCGATTGCGATCACAGGCATCCAGAAAGGCCACATGGCGCTCCATGCACGCAACATCGCCGTTGCCGCTGGTGCACCGAGCGAGCTCGTCTCGGAGCTCTGTACGTACATGCTCGGACGCAAGCGCATCAACGTCGAGACGGCGAAGGAGTACTTGCACGCCCATGCCGTGTACTCGGAGATCCAGAGCAACTCGCCGCCGATCTCGCCCGTGCCGATCACACTGCCGTCGATGTTCTACGTCGAGATCCCAGTGCCGCACCTCGAAGGCACGATCAGCTTGAACATTGCGTTCGAGTCGATCAACAAGCACCCGCAGTACATTGCGATCATGGCGCCGCCGAAAGCGCGCACTGGCGCGAGTCCAACGAGTGCGTCGTTGTCAGAGCAGTCGAGTGTCCAGCGCCAGCTCTTGGGCGACAAAGGCTACAACCAGCTCGAGAAGATGTTCATGTTCTTGGCGTCGATGCGGTCGATCGTGATCGCTGGGCACAGCGACGCTGCGAACGACGCTGGCGAAGAGCTCGCGTCGCGCGCAAACCTCGCGCTCCAGAACAAACTCCAGCTCCTCTCGATCTTGCTCAACATCCTCGCGTACCGGCTCATGGAGGTCCGCGCACCGACGGTCCGGACGTTCATGCGCAAGATCCTCGCATGCGGCGACCTCCGGACCATGGACGCAAAGCGCTGCCGCAGCATCTTGGCCGATGTCCCAGCAGCCGACGACGTCCTCTGCACTGGACTCCCGCTCTTCCTCGCACTTTGGCAAGTCTTTCACTACCACATTGAGCAAGAGGTGCCGCACACGCTCTTGCGCGAGCGCCTTGTGACAGAACAGTGGCGTCTCCTCGACGCGATCGTCCAGAGCTACGAACTCGGTGAAGCGACGCACGCGAGCGCGCCGCCAGCGAGTGCGAGTGCGCTCACGCCGGCGTTCCTCGCATACATGGCGGTGCACGCAAAGCGCTGGCAAGCGACGATGTTGCTGCTCATCGACTCGCTCACACTCACGTCGGACGTCCTCACGGCCGAGCGCCTCGACTTCTTGCACCGCATTGGCGAGCACATGGAGTGGGAAGGCACGATCGCACACGACATTGCGCGGTACACGCGCGCCGTGACCGAGCGCGTCCCGAACGCGTTCCTCTACTGGCTCCAAGAGCGCGGCGTCACTGTCAACGACGCAGAAGACCACGTCGACGCGTTCCACAGCGTCGCCGATGGCTATGCGCAAACCCAGTGGCGCGCGATCACGCAGGACCGCGCATGCGTCGCAGCGCGCGTGTTCTCGCTCTCCGCCGTCGAGCGCGTCATCCGCCTCATTCGCGAGATCTACGGCGAGCGCAGCGGTCGGCGGTCGCGCAAAGAGTCGTTCTAGACGGCTTGAGTGTCTGTCTGAGCGCAAGCGCTTGGCATCCCAATGGGCGACATCACTTCATCTGTCATGGCTCGATCGATCCACATGCGCTCTCGTCAGCCACGCGCTCTCTCTCGACTGGATCCGTTCTCTCACCTACACATACGTACACACACACGCATAGACGACGCGAAGGCGCTTTGTGCCTTCTCGCATTCCACTCACTCCCATCATACACTCAGTCAGTCAGACAGCCAGTCAGTCAGTCAGTCAGTCAGTCCTTTGGACTTGTTGCTATTGTCATGGCGCTTGTGCTGGCTCTGTGTCTTGTGCTGCTGCTGGTGGTGACGGTGGCATCCGCTGCTGTTGCTGTTGGAGTACGACGTACGCAATGGCGTAGTCTTCATCGTGCGAGATCGACACGTGCGGCTCCTGTGGCCATCGCAAGCGCATCCATCCAGTGAGTCAGCCACGTGTGGATGGATGCCAGGCAGACAAGCGCGACTGACAGCGACGCACCACAAGACCGAGCTGCTGCGCAAGTGCTTGCGTCTCGCCACTGAACTCTAATCGCAAAGCAAGTGACGACTTGGCGAATGGCAGTGCTGTCTGTACGTGTGGCGGTGCGAATGGAGTGATTGTGTGGGTGATGCTGCTGCCTTGCTTGACGAGACGGATCTCTGGAAAGAGCACGCGATACCGCTGGAACGCCTTGAACGTCGCTTCTTTCACGGCCCATCTTGAGCAAACAAACACGTGCAGGTCGACCACAGCACAGTCAGCAATGATGGCATTGAGCTGCACGATGACAGCCAATGAAGCAAAATCGTGAGACTGCTGCACCTGGAGGCGAGGAAGCCTGGCTGTGCTGCCGTCGGCTTGGCGTAGAACTCTGTGATCTCGCTCGGATGGAGCGCGCGACGCAGGAACCGGTCACCATGGCGCGCAAAGCACTGGCGGAAGCGCGGGATGTGCGCAATGTCGACGCCGATGCCAAAGACAGCAGCAGTCGACAGTTGTCGGGACGCCATGTGATGCTCGTTGTTGCACTTGCTCGCTCATGTGTCAAGATTGGCGTGTCAAGGAGTGTCGTACTTTTAGGAAAGTATACTGTACTATGTGGTGTGATGCCCATCAGATTTTCGGCGAGAAGAGCCAGTCGCAGCGGATACTATGGTATACAATCTTCAAGCTAGCGCGCGTCGCAGATCAGTGCAAACGCGAATCACATCTCGAAAGTGAGTTTGATCTGGTATATTTTGTCGCTGGCTAGTTTGATTTGAACGAGTGGATGGAGCGTAGAGGACGTGTGTCGGCGTGCTTGCCATCGCGTCGTAGTACAGCAATAGCAATCGCTGCACACATACGAGCACATATGCTCATACACAAACACCACACATGAACATGAACGGCGGAGAGCGCTCCAAACACAAACAAGCACATTGAGCGAGCGAGCGTCCAGCGCCTTCGATCCTGAAAAGTCTTTCCATCTTCATCGATCCTCAAGACCGCCTGGGTTCATTTCGCTTCGTGCTTTGCTATCTTGCATACAAGCCTTCGTACAATAGCAACGCATACAATAACAAAGTACAAGAAGGATCTAACTAGCCTCGCAAACATTGCTGAAAGCGAGCAGCTGAGTTAGGTAAAAATCCAAAACTCACCTGATTTATCGCTTTTGAAGGGGAATGGGTGGGTTACTTCAAGGTTATTTCATTCAACCTCGAAAAAGTAGATAAAACCTCGACATTTTTTCCAAAAACCTCATCTGAAATCTCTATATTTGGTTCCATTTTCCGACATGTGCGAAAACCCTGCCCTTTTCTCGCACGATCCGACCAACAACAACCGCCAAGCTTGATGGCGAGCGCCATTGCAAAATCTGCTAGCCAGGCAACAGCTCTCTCTCTCTCACACAGCTCCTTAGCTCGCACTACCACGACGAAGATGGTGCTCACTCGCAAGACGCTGACCCTCGCTGTGCTCGCGACGACGCTCGCGCTCGTGGCCGCCGACGCCGAGCCGCAGCAGGCGCAGGTCGTGCACCACCACCACAAGTCGCACCACGTCGTGCGCCACCACCACAAGAGCGGCGGCAAGCACAGCAAGCGCCACCACCACAAGGACGAGGATGAGAGCGACAGCGAGGAGTCGCCAGTCGTCGTGGCGTCGCCAAAGGACGAGCCGCAGGCGGTCACGCTCAATGAGGACGAGAGCGCCGACATTGAGGGCGACGGTCCAGTTGACCTTGACGTTGACGGCGAAGGCGCGACGGACCTCGACGTCGAGGCCGACAGCATCGACGTTGACACGACGGCGGACCTGAACGCGGGCGAGAACATGGACGTTGAGGGCGACGTCGAGGACGGCGAAGTGAACGTCGACTTCACGGACTCGGAGGACTACGACCAGTCGGTCGACCTTGCGCCGGACCAGGAGCTCGACGAGTCGATTGACATCCCAGAGGGTGTGAAGAAACTCCGTCTGCGCGTCGTGAACGGCCAAGTCGACCTCGAGCTCATCAAGAGCGCGACGGTGACGAAGGTCGAGGCCGCGGCCGCGCCAGCGGACAACGCAAAGGCGCAGCCAGAGACGACGGTGCACCACGAGACGATTGCGCAGCAGGCGTCCGAGTGGCTCAAGTCGAACAGCAGCAAGCCGGCGTTCCTCGCGGGTGCGATCGGCGCGGCGGTTGTCATGGTCGGTGCCGCTGGTGTCGCGATCGCGAAGAGCCGCAAGACGACGGCGACGCCCAAGTCGGTGCTCGACCTCGAGGCTGCGGAGGAGGAGCAGCAGGCGGCGTCGGACGAGCAGGACGAGGACGCGGATGCGAACGCGTCGTCGAGTGACGACGACTCGGAATCGGACGACGACGAAGAGGAGGAGGTTGCGGCCGACGCTGAGAAGCAGACTGCCGAAGAGGAGGCGTCGCCAGCTGCGGCCGGTGTCGTTGAAGGCTCGGTCTAAGTGCTCGCACATTGTGTGTGTGTCGCTCGCTCGCTCGCCCTCTCTTAATTCCATTTTGTTAAGTAGCACGAGCAGCAGCAGCCCATGGATGTCATCTCGTTTTGAAGTGCATGCCTCTGCTCGCGCTCAATCCTTTTGTCTCTTCTCTCTCACTTTCTCTGTGAGCTGCTCGCATGCCAAATAATCTTGATGCGCATTTCGTAAAAAACGAATTTGTATGGTCTTTTTCGTGTGGAAAGCAGCTGAATGCTCGTCCCAAGTAGGATTGCATCATCCTGTCCGATAACGACTTGTTTTTTGAATGCCGAAAAATAAACAGCAAACGAGATAGTGAAAAACGATAGGTGATCAGTACCCAACACGTCCTTTCAAGTACGACGACCCTTCAGAGCTCGTCTGCATCGTACTTAATTGGACGAACAATACTCGTGCAGCTCACAGCGAGTACGATACACGATACACGATACATGAGTCCACGAGCCATCCCTTCATTTTTTCACTGTGCAAAAACGCTGTTTATTTTTCGGCATTCAAAAAACAAGTCGTTATCGGACAGGATGATGCAATCTGGATATTTGTGTGGCATTACACAAATGATGTCAGATTTTTCGTTCATTTTTTGTGTGGCTCACATAAGTTCCTACTGTAGTGACTTTTCATTCGCTCAAAAATGTAAATTCCATTTTGGCCATCCACTTACATTCATCAAGTACAAGCGGCATTGGGCAGATTCGAATAGCCACTCGAATACAAAATCCAAGTACAAGTGGCCAAAACTCACTTCCATCACTACTCGAGCGTGAAACAGACTGCCCACCTCACATAGTGGACACAAGTAAAAACGAGATACCTCACATTTGTGAGTGCCCACCTCACATACTTTCTTCAAGATAAATCGAGATACCTCACGTTGAATGTGCTGAA
>JAASFL010000546.1:0-16950 GCA_023333735.1 Globisporangium takayamanum
GCTGCAAGCTCTGCGCGCCGAGCTGCTTCTCGTCGGGCGAGTCGCCGCACTGCAGCAGCTCGTTGTCATCAGCAGTGGTGGCATAGTTCCACCCAAATATCGTGTGAGTGTGAGCGTGCGAGTGTGAGCGTACGTGAGCGACAGTGACGTGAGTACTGACAAGAAAACGACCACAAACAAGACAAGCCGTGTACAATATGCGTATTCCTGTGTACTGGGCACGAGCGCTGCCATCAGCGCCAGCAACGTGACGTCTCTCGCTGCATCTTCATTCGTCGACTGCGATTCGAGTATCAACGATGTGTGTCCTCGCTTCATCAAGCAACACCACGTCGAGACTCTCGTCGTCGACCGCAACAAGACCATGACCCTCATGCTTGCGAGCTTGGAGCAACACGACGTGCCAAAGCGAACTTTTCAACTGCTGCTCGACATGCCGTGGCTCCGAGCCACGAACAACTTGGTCAATAATTGTAACAATATTCTCATTCCACAGCAGTACGGAGTACCAAGGCAGCGAAGGATGGTGCCTCCGCTTGTTGTGAAGCGACTGAAGGTTTGCGCACAGGATCCCACACACCCGTGCTTGGCTTCCCTTGTAGCCCTTGTAGTAACAATATTCTCCTTCTTACTGAATCCAAGTCCTATTTGGAATTCAAAATAAATTAAGAAAAAACACCTGAGTTTGAATAATTTTGAAAATGGACTAATATTTCTGAATTTTGGAACAGCCAACACTCGTCTCCGTGTTTATTTCACTATCACAAAGCGCTGTTTGAGTCACGACCTGATCATGAATGAGCTCTTGCTTGCTTCACTCGAAGATCCGACACCACACACACGCACGCACGTACGCACGTCGTCGTCGTCGTTGGCTAGTGACGTCGAGCGAGCGAGCGAGCAATGGGCGCAACGCAGTCGGCAGCGAGTGCGTGGTGCTGCGGCAAGAACGACGCGAGCGACAGTCTGCTGCATCCCGGCAAGCGGCGCAGCAGCAAAGAGCCCAACAGCCTCGCAGCACCGCGTCCGCAGCCGTCACGACCGCAGGTACAGACCGATTGTCCACTACTTGTGTGCTTAGCGTACGTACTAATGTATGTGTGCTCGTGTGTGTCCGTGTATGAGCAGGCGATCAAAGTCCAGACGCCTGTGTACAGTGAAGGTGGACTCGAGAACAAGTACGAGATGATTGGGCAGATCGGTGCGTTCGCGCTTGCGTCAATGCGTCCGCGCGCTGTCAACAGCAGTGCCTTGAGACTGATGCACTGTGCGTGCTGTGCATACGATACAGGCCACGGCAGCACGTCGGTCGTGTATCGCTGCCAAGACAAGCGCAAAGGCAAACTGTTTGCGTGCAAGATCATCGACCGGCGACTCATTGAGTCGCAGCAGAACGCGCTGCTGCAGCAGTTCCAGGTTCATTGCCACCACCCATTGCTCGCGTCTTCTGTTCAACGGATCACTGCTAACGAACGAACGTCTGTCTATCTGTCCGTTTGGATCAACAGGTCGAAGTGCAGGTCCTGCAGTCGATGCACCACCCAAACATCATTCACATTGAAGACGTGTACCTCACGGACACGAAGATCTGCATGGTACGCTCTGCCTTCCAACGCCTGCGAGTGAGTGCGTCCTTTCGTACCTCCATGCTCACACTGCACTTGTCCGTGGCGATGACTGTGTGTGTGCGCAGGTGACCGAGTGCATGGACGGCGGCGAGCTCTTTGACTACATTGTCGAGAAAGGGTACACATGGCGCGCCTCACGTAACCTGACAGTGTACCCACTTGCTTGCTCACGCTCTGCAACTCTCTCTCTCTCTCTCTTTGTCTCCAGGACGCTCTCTGAGCTCGAAGCGAGCAGCTTTGTGCGCAAGATCACGTCTGCAGTCGCGTACATGCACGCGTGTGGCGTGATCCATCGCGACTTGAAACCTGGTGCGTCTGGAGTCATTGAGACGCTCGTGATGCAATGGTCAGATGTCACTGACGCACTATCTGTCTCTCTCTCTCTCTTTGCGTTGGACTGTGGGTGGGACGCTAGAGAACCTGATGCTCGCGAGCAAGTCGCCGCACGCAGAGGTCAAGATCATTGACTTTGGACTCGCAAAGCTGCTCGAGCCCGACGACACAACGGCGTCGTTCCTCGGCACGCGCGTACGTTGTCGTGTCTTGTGTGACCCATTGCCTAGTGGGTTGTGCGCGACGACTTACACGATGTGTTATGCAGGGCTACCTCGCACCTGAGATGCTGCAGCGCAAGGCGTACACAATGGCTGTCGACATCTGGGCACTCGGTGTGATCGTGTACATTCTACTCTGCGGCTGCCTCCCGTTCAACGACGACGGCGCGCGGATCACGAACGAGAGCGCGGCGCGGGTACGGACGTGCGCTCTATGACTTGTGTTGTCTGGCTAGCTACTGTTTGAGTCTTGTGTTTACGAGAGAGAGAGCGACTCACGTGAGAGTGTCTATTGCCACGTGCAGGCAAAGTTTGGACTGCGGTTTCCGCGCTGGGCGAGCGGGTTGTCAGAGAGCGCGAAGGACTTGCTGCGCCACTTGCTCGGTGCGCCTAGTTGCTTGCTTGTTTGGTCACTCACTTGCTCACTTGTTTGGCTACTCACTTGTTTGTTTGCTTGCAATACAGAGGTGGACGCGTCAAAGCGCTACACGGCAGAGCAAGCGCTCGCGCATCCGTGGGTCACGGGACAGCGGACGCCAAACAAGTTCTTGCGGTCGCCAAACTACCTCGCGACGATCAAGAAAGAGCGCGCAGCAGCACGTCGCATGAATGGCAATGGCGCTGCAGGCAACGCGAACGGTGCAGATGGCACGAACAATGCGATTGACCAAGAAGCGATGCGGATCAACAACCGAAGACAGTCGCACTAGTGTGTGCGTGCGTGTGTCGAGCAGCAAGTGTCGCTCACGGATGGAACGGAGCGACATCGATGCGAGGCGGCTAGGACGCGAGGTTGAAGGTGTCGTTATGTGGGAGACACCAAAATGTGCACTTTGCCCAATTCTCATGGAAGCATACATTTTGCAAGTGTGGAGATGGAATGGTATACAAACTCAAGTCTTCTTGGTCTTTGCTGCTTGTGGGCGTTGTCTTGTTTTGCGCTGAGCTCATTTGCGATTGCGCCGCCAAGTCCACACACAAGCCTCCTTCCGCCTCCTTCCTTCCTGCTCGCGCCGCGTGCTCCAGGCGCACGAACGCTCAGGTGCGCGCTCCCATAGAGGCATAGGAAACGAGCAAACAAACGATCCAAAGAGAGAGAGAGCAATAGCGGTGGCGGTGGGAGTGGCTGTCGTTGCGCATCGTAGTCGCTTCAATTCCATCTTGGGCACGAGCACGAGCGAGTGCACGGATCTGGAGCTGCCAACCACAGCGCTTGCGTGCTCGATCAAAGCACACACATGCACAGAGCAGCAGTAGTAGTCGCACTTGCATCACATGCGCGCGTGTGCATGAGAGAGCGAGAGACGACATACATGCGTGCGCATATCCATCCACACACTCTGTCCTAACGCTCGTGCACAATTCTTTGCTTGCTTGGCTTGCGAGACAGTTGTGACAGCGAACGACCGACGCAGCTCACACACACATACGCTGCACTAGCGATTCCCACCCACCCACTCGCAGCTCCAGCATGCGGCGGTCGACGCGCATTGTCGCTGCGTCCGCTGAGAAGAAGTCGAAGCGCATGGCGCCGTTGATCGCTGCGCGGTCCCAGCACCTGCGCATGGTGCGTGCGTACTTGCTCATTCGCGATAGGAACTCGCTGCGTATGAGGTCTTGACGCTCGTGCGAATGGATGAATGTATGGACGGATGGATGCAGGACACTGGCGACGACGACGTCGAGTGGTACCCATCTGGCAAAGCCACCAATGCGATCGACGATGATGACGATGACGAGTACGAAGAAGGCGAAGAAGACGAAGATGAGGACGACGACGAAGACGACGAAGACGAGGACTTTGCTGTCTCTGATGACGACGATCAGAGCGCCAAGCGACCGCGTGTCAAGAAGACGCCGTCGCAGCAGCTTGTGCGCAAGCGCAAGATGATCGAAGTCTCCGACAGCGACAGCTCCGACACGGACCGAGCGACGATAACGCGCAGCAGCACGAGTAACGCGGCAACGAGCTCAAAAGTCCGCGCTGTGCTCGCACGCGCCAGTGCGCAGCAGCAGCAGCTGCCCAAGTCCATTCTCAAGCGTCCAACTGCCAAGACGCCAGCAGCACCGTCCAGTACCACAGCAACGGCAGCAACAACAGCACAGATGCCAGGACGCAAGAGTACTGACCGCCCTGCGATGAAGCGACCGCGTGCAAGTGGCGACTCGAAAGACCGCAGCGACGTGCACATGCGAGCAGCTGACGACGCGAATGAGAGCCACCGGCGACCCATGAAGCAGCGAGGTACGTACACCTGCCTTTGTGTGCTTGTGCTTAGTGAATACAACTCCATGGACTCACGCGACTCTGGGACACTATGGGCTCGTGCATGGACTGTAGTGCCGCGATCACTGGAAGGCTACGAGCCGTCGCCGCTCGCTCACGTTGCCAGCAACAACAGCAACACGACGAATGCACCGAGTGCCTCGAGCTCGCTCACGACGACGAACACACTCGACCACTTCTTTGAAGAGCTCTTGACGTGGAACGTCTACGCGTCGCTCGTGAAAGAGTCGCAGAAGGACTTTGCGTTCAGTGACGCGAACGACGGGTCAGAAGAAGGCGAAGTCGAGCAGGTCGCGCCAATTCCGAGCCAGTTCCGTTCGTACGACCACTACTTCTCGGTCTGGAAGCCGTTGGCGCTCGAAGAAGTGCAGGCGCAGACGCTCAACAACGTTGCGACCGACGCACCAAGCGCGATTCCAGTCACAGCCGCGGGCTTTGGCGTCACGTTCCTCACAAAGACGTGCAAAGTCCGCGTCGACTTGAACAAACAGGCTGCCACTCGCCATGCGCAACAGCAGCTCGACGGACTCTTCACGAACGACCTCGTGCTCTTGTCTCCGAGTCGGAGCTACTTCCAGGATGCAAACGCAGCGATGAAAGCCACCAGCAGCACGACTGGGACATCATCCGCACCGCCATTCTCAAGTAGCAATACTGAGTCACCTGCCACTGAGACGCCAGGAACGCCGCCGTTTGGTATGCTCGGCATCGTGACGACGCAGAAAGGCTCGCGCGAGGGCTTGACGATGCTCGTGCTCAGCTCGCACTGGGGAACGATCGAGCGTCCAGACGAGCTCTATCTGTACAAGCTCGCGAACCTCATCACGAGCGTCCGCGAGTTCCGCGCGCTGTGCGACTGCCGCGACTACCAGCTCATGCCGCTGCTCCTGTCAGGGACGCACAAGATCGGGTCCATGCGTCTCGACTCGCTCGGCGCCGAGTACGTGCGCTGGCTCAACCGGACGTTCAACGACTCGCAGCTCGAAGCGATCACCGCTGCCGCGACGTCTGACGGCTTTACGCTCATCAAAGGACCGCCGGGGACTGGCAAGACCACGACGCTCAAGGGTCTGCTCAACTCACTCCACTTGCGCGAGTACAGTCGGTACTACAACGCCGTTTTGGACGTCGCGAGTCGTCCAGACCACGAGACGAACAAGGCGTGGGCTGCGATTGGGAACGAAAAGCCCCACATCTTGGTGCGTTGCTGCCGTTTGGTGCTGCCTGTTGTCATGTATGAGAGAGTGCGGCACTGACGATCGTGGGATGTCGGATGTGGGATGTAGGTGACTGCGCCGTCGAACGCAGCAGTGGATAACATTGTCGGCAAAGTGATCGAAGAAGGCTTCTGCGACGGCCAGGGGCGTCGGTACTTTCCAAAGATCGTGCGCGTTGGACGTGGACTCGTACGGATCTTTGCTTGTGCTTCTGCTATCTCAAGCAATCGATCGATCGATAGATGGAGCATGCACTGACCAGAGTGACGTGTGTGTGGGATGACAATGCTCTAGAGCCCGAATGTACGAAGCGTTGGACTGGACGAGCTGATTGACCAGATCTGCGGCCATCCGCCAGAAGTGATTGAGAACAAGATCCTGTTCTTGCGCAACCAGCTCCACACGGTACGGCTCCAGGACGCTGAATGGCGCTGGTCGACTGGACACATGCACTCACGTACATGGACGCCTCTTGCTCTCTGTCTGTCTGAACCAGGTCGAGCGTGACTCGCTCGTGTTCCGAGAGAACCTCCGGACCCTCGTTGCGCACATCAATCGCGACCCAGAAGGCGTCTTGGCCGCGGAAGCTCGCGTCGTTCAAGCGCAGCAGCAGGTCCACCACGAGCACGTGCAGTGTCAGCAGCAACAGCAGCAGCAAGAGGCACAGCCACCACCGCCGCCGCCACTGAGTCCAACACCACCGCCACCGCCAATGTCGCCAATCCCTGGCTCGCCTGTCCCACCTCCTCCTCCTGTTTTGTTGTCGCCACCACCGCCGCCACCACCGTTTGACTTGGCGCCACTGTCGCCAACGTACATGCCTAGAAGCCCGAGTACTGGAGGACTCGGCGTGTGGTCGACACTGTCATCGCCGACACTGTACCCGAGCTCGCTCGCTGATCCGCCGTCGCCGTCGATCCTTCCAATGGCCGCTCACGCAACGTACTCGGCTGATGCAAATGCGGTGACGTCCGCTCACTACGACGTTGAGATGGCGAGCGAGACGTCGTACAGTGCAGCACATGGCGATGGCGATGATGAAGACGGCGAAGAAGAAGAGGAAGACGAAGCGTTCCCAGTCTCGTTTGGTTATGCAGCAGCGACACCAAAAGGCTTTAGCAGCAGTGTCATGGAGACAAACAAGGCGTTCAGTGCGTTCTTTGGCGACGGCAACAGCGAAGATGAAGATGAGCCATTGCCTGTCAAGCCTGCACCGCCAATAGCACCATTAGCAGCAGCAGTCGAGTCGGCAGAGACAACACCTCTATCGTCGCCATGTCCACCGTCCGTCGCTCAGCTGCAGCTCACAGGCACAGACAACGACGAAGAAGAGACTGAAGAAGACGAACCGCTTCCAACTGCCAGCAACGTTGTCTCAACTGAACCGATTGCTCCAGTGCCAGCGACTCCGCCGCCCGCACCGCCCATGTCACCGCCGCCACCACCGCCTCTTGAATCGCCACCGCCAGTTCGAGTCGAAGTGTCTCAAGTGCAGACAGAGTCGACTCCGCCACCACCACCACCGTCATCACCTGCACCAGAGGCACTAAAGGACGAGGAAGACGTCAAGATGGAGGAACCAGCACGCGAGTCCAAGAACGCAAAGGACAACAACGGCGTCGACGATGAGGATGCAAAGAAGCCAAAGAAACCGACTGGACCGATCGACTACAACAAGTACTTTCAGTACCGCGAGCTCGCGCAGCAGCTCAACCAGTGCTTGGAGATGCTCAGTGAGGTACGTTGACTTGGTGGTGGCGATGCCATGATCGTCTGTTTGCTTGGCTCTTCTGACGATCTCTATCTATCTGTACATATGATGATGATGGCCATAAATGTGCTGCTACAGACGAAACTGGAGCTCCAGCGCTACCAGTTTGCGCGCAAAGCCGCGAACGAGCGCGGGAAGCTGAGTCAGTCAATGCGCCAGTCGCTCGAAGTCTCGTTCCTCGACACGGCGCACATTGTGTTTACGACACTGAGCAGCGCCGGTGTCGCTGCGCTCGATGCAAGCTCGCGCTACGACGTGCTCGTGGTCGACGAAGCGGCGCAAGCAGTCGAGCTCTCGACGATCATTCCGATGAAGTACGTTGACTGCTGCTGCTCCAGCTGGCTCTACCGGCGACACTGACTCACTCTGTTGCTTGACGCCTCTAGGTTTGGAAGTCGCCAGTGCGTGCTCGTCGGTGACCCACAGCAGCTCTCTGCGACTGTGTTCTCGCGCACGAGCGGCCAGTCGCTGTACGAGCGGAGTCTCTTTGAGCGCCTCGAGACGTGCGGTCACCCAGTGCACATGCTCCGGACGCAGTACCGCAGTCACCCGCTCATCTCGGCGTTTCCGCGCCACTATTTCTACGACGGGAAGCTCCAAGACGGCGAGAACGTCAAGACCGAGAGCTACACCAAGCCGTATCACCAGCACCTCGGTCCAGCGTTCATGCCACTGACGTTCTGGAACTTGCTCGGCAGTCGCGAGACGTCGTCGCGGTCCGTCTCGCGCTCGAACGCTGGCGAAGCTGAGCTCGCTGTGAACTTGTACTTGACATTGAAGAACTCGTGTCCGCCCGATGCGATCGCTGGCAAAGTCGGCATGATCACGCCGTACAGTCAGCAGATGGAGGAGCTCCGCACGCGCTTTCGCCGCGCGCTCGGCGACCGGTTTGACCAAGAGGTCGAGATCAATACTGTCGACGGCTTCCAAGGCCGCGAGAAAGACATCATCATCTGTACGTCCGTCGTGCTTATAGCGCGTGGCCATTGATAGTGGCACTCGTCTGGACTGACTGTGTCATGTGGCTGCTACGCTCACTCTCTTTCTCTCTCAACAGTGTCGACCGTGCGAGCAGACCCAAAAGGCGGCGTCGGCTTCCTGAACGACATTCGCCGCATGAATGTCGCACTCACGCGCGCCAAGTTTGCGTGCTACGTGATTGGGAGCGAGCCGACGCTGCGGTCGTCCAAGCCATGGGCTGCGCTACTTGACCACGCGTACAAGACAAAGTGCATGGTGCACGTAGAGAGCCCGAAGAGCAACTTGACCACGCTCCAGCCGATGGTCAAGCCAGTGGCGCTTGTGGCACAGCCACCGCATCGACGCCACACATTGCCGCCGCCACTGAACGTGCGGTTGCCGCCAACTGGCCCTGGCCACGCACCTGGAGCGCAGTTTGTCATCAATGGCGGCCCGCCGCCACCAACGTTCCTCGCAAGTGGCGCGAATCGGTCGCCGCCCAACTTCAACGGTATGCGTGTGCATTCTGCTACTGCTGTTGCGATGTTTGTGTATGGCTAACAATGCCAACACTGTTTCTGGTCGTTATGTGCTGCACCATACAGCTCCGTCGCCAGGGTTCCAAGCAGGCTCTGGGTGGCGAGGACGCGGCCGTGGTCACGACAGTATGCGTGGCGGTCGACGCGGTGGACGTGGTGGCCGCGGAAGTCCTGGCCGCGGGCGAGGCGGACGCGGCGGTGGTCGCTTCTCGAACCAGCACGTTCCGCCACATCCACGCGGCACTGGTGACTTTGCACCAACTGGCGGTGCGTTTGCACCGCGTGGGCAGTTTGTGCCATCGCCAGTAGGCGCTGCGCCGCCACCAGTCGATGGCAGCTTGAGCCATGGACTGCCGTCACCAATGTTGGCACGGCCACCGCATATGGCGATGGGTGCGGCAGGTCGCACAGGTCCTCATGGTCCACCGCACTTGCGGGCAGGCAATGGTCCACTTGCACCGCCTGCGATGCTGCATCCACCGCCGCCACATGGAGGCAGCATGGGTGTTCCACCGCCACCGCCACAGGCTGTCGTACCGCGACCGCGCGATCCTCGGCAGAGGCGGGAGACTAGCCAGTCGTGAAAAGTGTTGCCGCTACTGTAGTGCTATCGTAGATCTTCTCTCACTGTCGCTCTTGATCTGCTTGGCGAGGTGAGGAGGAAGAGGAACCAGCAGTGCTCAGAGGCGCCGAGTGGTTGGCGTGATTGTACCAAGAGATCTGGTTCCAGCACCAGCATGGACCTTGACGATGTGCTGATTGTGCTGGAGCTCTGACTATCGGTCACACCTCACCGAAAGCACTTCCTCCTTCATTCACGACGACACCTGTCGCCTTTGAGAGACACACGACGCACTTGATCACGACCCGAACCCAAACAGCTCGTTGTCAGGAGACACACCACGTCCCTGCGTACGATGACGGAGCGCGCAGATTCGCGATCGTAAGCCTTCAGTCCCGACACTTCAGCTCAGCTCAGCGCACTCCTAGCAGATCATCGCGTCGCTCGAGCTGCTCGCTCTCCGTGACTTCTCGCATTCGCCAATCTTCCTCTCGAGACACACTTGCCTCAAGAGCTACTCAAGGGCAAGTTTCGAGCACTTCAACCAACAACAGCAACAACGACGATGATCGCCACTGGAACGCTGCTCTCAACTTTGCTCGGACTTGCTGTCGCGCTTGCGACCTTGAGCGCTGCCGACGCACACAGGTCGGTGAAGGTGCCCGCTACCGAGTCGCTTCCTGGCAAATCAGCAGAAGGGTGCGTCACGATCTTGTCGCCTGCGTGGCCGTGGGAAGGCGCTGGGTCGTGGAAAGGAGGCGACCAAGCCGGACAGCTCGCCAAGCTCTCGAAGAAGAACGGCTTCTCGACGCTCCGGTCGTTCATCGAAGACAAAGGCGCGCCGTGTGGCTTCTCGAACCCGGACGTGAGCTCCAAGCCGATCCCAGCGGATAGCAACATCGCCTTCACACACCAGAACGCTAGTTTCACGCACCAGGTACGCCTCCTAGAGCTCTAGATCCAGACTTGTAGCGAAGTCTGCCGCGGAGGCTCGTGTACTCACTCACAACAAACGGGCCGTCTTTGTCCAACCTTAGGGTCCGTGTGAGATCTGGATCGACAACAAGATGGTGCTCCACAACGACAACTGCGAGAAGGCGTACGCTGGCAAGGGCATCACGAAGTCGATCATGCCAGTCGACTTTTCATCGTGCAAGGGCAAGTGCATGCTGCGCTTCTTCTGGCTCAGCTTCCAGAACGAGCAGTGGCAAGTCTACAGTACGTTCGCGCTTTCTTGCTTGCTTGTCATGTCATGCTCGTGCGCAAACGCATGAGGAACTGACCGACTGACTGACTGACTGGGACCTCCCGACGTGCTTTCTCTGCTAGAAAACTGCATTCCAATTGTCGCCAGCGGAGCGTCCAAGTCCACACCGGCATCTACACTGAAGCCCACCTCCGCGCCAACTACCGCACTGAAGGCAACTTCTAAGCCCACTTCCACGCCGAAGCCCACTCCGAAAGCCACTCCGAAAGCCACGACTACACCCAAGACCACGACCACACCTCCGTCCGCGCCGAAGACCAAGCGCCAACTGCACAAGACAGCGGCGTAGACACATGCGCAAGTATTGGTTCCGAGCCGTCTTGCGCCTACACGTGCTTGCTTGAATGTCTGATAGTGTTGAATGGGCACAAGCGAGGTAGGTTCTTGTCAGCAAATGCCTGAATCACAACTAGTTGCGTTGTCTACTTCTCCATTGCCTCTGCTTTCGTCGCTGCGAGCATACGCATAGCTCAGATGAGGACTACTGCTGAGTGTTGGCGGATCTTACCATCTACAAATGGCTACTAATAGCAAAGTCACGCTGAGACTAGCACAGGTGCCACTACACTCTGAAGATCAAAGACGTACTGCGACTCTGCTGCTGCTCTGACGCAAAGAGCGACACCTGCGTTGTGCTCATCAGCGTGAGTATCGACGAGTGACTCAGTCACAGACGCTGCTCCACGATGCAGAAGCTCGTGTTCTCGATGCGCGACAGCATGCCGCAGTTTGTGAGCTGCTTGCGCGCGATCGACGAGTGGAAGCGCATTCACGCCAAGCGCGCTGATGCGATCACGCAAGCCGAGTACGACGCGAACGCAAAGTACATCAAGAGCCCGTTCGCGCGGTCGCTGCGGATCGAAGACCTCGTGCGGTTCCTCGACGACACTGTGCTCGATATCAACTTCACGGTCCAGCTCCCGTCGATTGAAAAGTGTCTTGACCAGTGGTGCGCGCTTACGTCTTGTGTTCTGTTCGCTTGGCGTCCTGTGTGGATCGCTAAGGCGCGACGTCGTTCATGGTGTGTCCTGCGCTAGGTGGGAGCTGTATGCAAAAGACCAGGGCGTCGTGAACCAGGACCAGCTCCGGATCGTCTACTACGACCTCGCGTTCGTGCTCGTGGAAGCCAAGACCGAGACGATCCACAAGAACGCCGTGTCGATGATCATGCGCTCGAGCTGGACAAAGTGGAGTCCAAAAGAGGCGCCATTGACTCAGTCCGAGTTCTTTCGCCTGCTCTTCATTCTGTCCCACCTCGTGCGTCCACTGCGCTTGCACTGAGCGTGCTGCAGTCGCTGCTGTCCACTCCACTCCACTCAGTCCGTCCGTCTTGCGCTGTTGCTGTGCTGCGTCCTGTGTGCGCGTTCTCAGATGAAGACAACGAATCGCTTGGGCGACTACGTCGTGTTCTTCCAGGAGACACTCGCAAAGATCCGACGGTACTACCAGAGCAAACACACTCGAAGCGTTGTGACGAAGCGGAAGCCTCGGATGCGGCGCAAGTCGAGTCTCGACGAGATCCTCAAGAGCTCAAGTGGAGGTGGCCAGCGCATGTTCCAGCCGCCGAGTCAGCTCGAGCGCCTCGCACCATACGATAGCAGCAATGGGCAAGCTGCTGGTTCACAGCGTCCGCCAGTGGTCGGGACGCTCAACGTTAAGATGGATCGCGTCCAGCCCCAGGGACGAGGTACAGCCGCTATCACTGTCAGTGCTGCCATCATGTAGACGCTGTGCATGTGCATTGTGTGGTTGAGAGTGCTCACACAACAACGATGATGCACTCTGTGTCTCGCTAGCAACGCGCGTCGAAGACGAGACAACAGATCGGTTTGTTGAGATCCTCGAGCGCACGTCGCGCGGTCAGCACGTCGTCATTGATCCGCTGCTGCACGAGCGGCGCTTTCAAGACAAGTGGTCGCGACCGAGTGGCATCGACGCAACGGCATCGTCGCAGACACTCGTTGCAGAGCTCAATCCACCGACAAACACGTTCTACCCGCCCATGTTCATCTCGCGCGTGCGCACTGGCGTCACTGCTGCTGCTGTTACATCGCACGCGATAGCATCGCTCAGACAGTCGCAGAGCGTCCCAGTGATCAAACTCCAGAGCAACGACACAGTACGTGTGTGAGATGTAGGCGAGCGAATGCGCATCTGTCGTGGTCACTAAGACCCCTTGCTTACTGCTCTCATGCCTCCAGGTCACGATCGCCAGTCCCAGTGCTCAGCACGACAGCGAGATCTTGCGCCGCAGTCTCTCGCGCGTGACTCTGAAGCAGCGCATCGAAGCCACACGCGCATTGTCAGAGCAACGTACGCACAACAGACACGCGACTGCTGCTGCTGCTTCTCACAGTCTGTCAAAGCAGCAGCGAGACCAGGACGCTAGCGAGCCACTCTACCTCGCAATCTCCACATGAGTAGCGTCATCCGTCAGGCGATCGTCGTCACTTGCGGCCAACGAGTCGTCTCAAGACGTACTTGATCGCAGCGTCGAGTCCTTGCGCAGTGCTCTGGAACTGCACGCGCGCGCCGGCAGCCGTGACGTCACAGACGTTCAGCTCCGGGTGATTGTGCAAGCCAAAGCGGCTCGATAGGAGCTCGACGTGGACGTCTTCGTAGCCAAAGCGCAGTGCTTGAGGCGCTTGTGTCTGCAGCATCTGCTCGACGTGGCTCATCAAGAGCGAGAGCGTGAGGTCGAGACCGCCGAGTTCGACGTCGAACGCGGACGAGAAGAGCAAGACAGCGTGGAGGAGCTTCTCAAGCCGCGCGCGCTTTGCAACACGCTGCTGCTCCAGCTCAACGAGCTTGAGCGCTGCACTTGCGACTGGATCGAGCAACTTGGTGTAGAACTGACCGTTGTCGTGGCGCGTGACAACAGCGCGCTGCTTCTGCGCACGGTAGCGACGGTAGAGCTCGCGCCAGCTCCGTGCGACGTCGAGAATGATCGCCAAGTACGTCGACGACGCCAAGTCCACGCCCTCTGTACACGCCACAGACAGATGTGTCAGTGTGTGCGTGAGTACATTTGCCTAGCGAACACCAATCAAGCGTGGGAGTGACCCCCAGAGCGACGTACTAGATAGCGGAGCACTCGCAGGTAGTGATGATGCTGGCAGCGTCGTCTGCAGCGTGAGCTCGTTGTAGTCGATCGTGATCGGTCCCACACAGAGCTTGCCTTTGATGTTCCAGTGATGGCCATGGTGGCGAGCCTCACTTGTGAAGGCAGTCCGCGACACTAGCACCACGCTGTCGTCGACTCGGTAGCTGCTGCTGGACATGAGACCGATGTAGAGAAAGCCATCATCCGGGTCCTTGATGTAGTCGCTCGCGAACGAGTTGTTGCGCGCGTTTGCGAGCATCGTGCGCTGGTGCGTTGGGCTAAAGAGCGTCGCGTGGACGAGTCCGAGCCGGAGCTCAATCAAGAACGACGGTGGTGCTGGCGCTTGGCAGATCAGCACTGCGCCAGTGCTGCGCTCAATGCCGATCTTGAGGAACTCGCAGCGTGAAGAGGATGCGCGACTTGCGTCGTTTGGTGCACTTGCGTCGCTTCGTGATGGACTCGCAGGCGGTCGAGCATCGCTGCTGTCAAGTCCGCTCGTCTTTGTCAGTGAGCGTACACTAGATGCACTTTCGCGAAAAATGCAGAGCGAGATCGGTCCAACGCTTCAGTTGAGCAGCGGCGGGCGCTTGTTGAGGATCCACGCTGGGATGAACACTTGCTGGAGCCAGCGCTGCTTCGTGATCGCAGGAGACAATGCTATTGGTGTCGTTGTTGATGAAAGTATCTTGGTCGGACTCTGTCGCCCAGGACTCGACTCGCATGGCTTGGGCTTGTCGAGCAGTGCGCTCGTTGACGCAAAGTGGAGCTGCGTGAGCTTCGGTGGTGACGCTGCTGCGAGGCTCTGCTTTGGCTCGAGCGCTGACTCTGTCGCACTGCGCGTGAGGTGGTGGTGGTTCGCTAGGTAGTCGGCTGGGAGATCCGGCAGCCGCGTGCTCGTCTTTGATGGCGAACTCGCTCGACTCGGTGCTTCTGTCCCAGAAAACGGTGTTGCACTCACGCCAGTACTCGGTGCGCTTGGCGACGCAAGCGGCGTCGATGGACCGTGAGGGGGATGCGATGCGTCAGTTGGGAGCTTCGTTGGTGATCCAGCGCCCGCGCTCTTGAGCTTGAACGCTCGGAGCGCGGCTTCTGCAGTCGAGCGATACGCGCGCTGCTCTGGGACCGGCAAGTGCAGGATCAAGTCCGAGAGCTCCCATTGCTCTGCGCGCGTCAGTGGCTCGAGTGTTGGGACGCATGGGGGTGGAGACGCTGGAGATGTCTCGTGCTGCTGCTCGGACAATGGCGGCGGTGGCTTGCGCGGACTCACGGGCATCCACAGCAGCTTCTTGCCGTGCACAATCATCTGGAGCGCCTCGGCGCTGAGACTCCGCGTGTACAGCTCAATGTACCGACGACTTCGTGTCTCATCGTCGAGCGCCATGTGCGCGTACGTGCGCTGCATCGAGAACCGCACGTGCTGGGCGTTCCCTTTGCGCTTGCTCACGAGGATGCGCCACGTTGCGAACTGCCACATCGCGCGGAACCAGCGCTTTGTACGGCGCTGCTTCTCAAGTGGGAACCCCAGTGCTGTCGCGATGTCACGTGGAACGATCGGCAAGAGCGCAGTCGTCAACACGAGCACGACTGGCGGTGCGATGCGGTCGCGGTCGATGCAACTAGGTCGCCACTGCCGGACCTGCGTGTGCTTGCGGAAGTCGGTCAAGCGCGTGAGTTCTTCCGTCAGAGCGCTCAACTGAACAAAGTCGACGTTGAGCTTCAGTGCTTCCGTGACAATGTCGACTGCTGTGACAGCGATGCGTCTCGAAGTCGTGGTCGGGACTGCACCAACAGCCGCACTAGGAGCCGCGTGCGTGCTTGACGGTTTGCTCAAGTCAAGTTTGGGCCAGATGACTGCGGCGAAGAACAGGTCGCGGCGCGGATCCGAGACGAACGGCTGCAGCGCTTTCAAGCGAAAGCGTTCGAGTACGAGCGTTCGCGACGGTGTTGGCGTCTGCGAATGTGAAAGCAATGCTGGCGCAACTGCAGTCGCAACGACACTGTCACTGGCGTCGTCAAAGTACGTGTCGGCGTCCAGATCGCAGTACACTGACGTGTTTTCGAGTGTCACGAACTTTGAGCGCGTGCCGCCGGTCGCTTGTGGGTACTGGACGCCGTGCTGCTGGCGCCGATGGAGGATCTGGTCCTCGACGTCTCGCGCTGCAAACTGAATCGACTGTGAGAGCAAGAGAGCGCATGGTAGGAGCAATCGTGAGTGAGCATGATCGCCTACAGAGCGATTCACACAAGGAGCAGAGACGCACTGAGATGTACGCGCCGAATGCGATCGGCTTGTCGTCAAACTCGGTCTGTTCAGTTCATAGCGTGAGTAGGTGGGCAGCCTCTAAGGCGGTCATCCAAAGCCAGTCAGCCATACAGCAGGTAGCCAGCTTGACGGCGCACCTCGAGCCGAACGTGAATGCGCTCAAACTTGATCGTCATGTCGGCGACTGCAGCTTGGAAGCGGCTCTAAGGGACACGAGACAACGTGCGTGAGTGCGAGGTACTTGGCTTTTCAACATGTTCGACACAACACAGACGCACTGAGAGCCACTTGGCTGGTGAAATGAACGTCTTCTTGCTCGCGTCGTTCGGCGTCGTCTTCTTAGCGTACGATGGCGACGAGAAGCTCTGACAAAGCGCAATGAAGAGGTCTTTTGTGTACCGCAGCAGGAGCTCGTTGTCCCAATCAACTGCGTCTTTGCGCCGAAGCACGAGACAGACGTCGGAGATGAGCAGTGTGAGCGGCGAGCCCGCGACTGCGCCGAGCAGCCCTTCGATCTTGAAGTCGCCAATGTACCCAGCAGCGAGCTCGAGCGGCAAGTGCAGCGCATTGATGACCTGTAGTCACAAGGTGCCGAACGTGCAAGTGAGTGAGTTGCAGAGTGAGCGAGAGCGTTGTGTGGGTGCGTGTGAATGCAACACACACGAGCCGCACCTGAGTCTTGAGGAAGACGTCTTTGATACGAAAGTGGCTCGCATCTATTGCAAGCGCACAAGTGACAGTAAAGAGCATGCAAACGTAGCATTGGTGTTAGAACTACAAGTCGTTCGAGGACTTGGTA
>JAASFL010000547.1:0-16940 GCA_023333735.1 Globisporangium takayamanum
TATGTCGCTACGCTCGAAGCAGATGCATGCTACAGGAGCGAACCGGTGCCGTACGCAGTCGCAACGTCGCTCTCTTTCTTCATCGCACTCGCTGCACGACGCGCTTTGCGCTGCACGTTACTCCAGAAGAGGTACACGAGCGAGACCGCGACGTTGAACGCGCCACAGAAGAGCCACACGTGTGCGCTCTGCGCCACGAGCACGCCTCCGAGCACGACAACCTTTGGCAGTGTGATCGCCCGCGCGCCGGCATTCCCAAATGGCACGGCGAATGGCCGCACCGTGTCTTTCTCAATGTACTTGAGCCGCAGGAACGCAAAGAACTCGAGCAGGAGCGTGAGACTAGACAGTTGACAACAGAGTTGACCGACAAAGTTAGTCTCGCTATACAAGAGGTAGCCAGAGGTCTCCAAGGCTAGCCAAGACTAGCTAGAGGTCGCCACACAGTCAGGGACTACACTGTCACAGGAACCGAACTTCCTGTGGGCAAGTTGGGTCCCGCTGCTTTGGAAGGTCAAAGTTGCGGTTGTGACGACGAAGAAGTCGGAGGCTGGACACCCGAGTACACTTGCATACAATATCAATGATAGAGCTGGATTCACAAGCATTGCGTGACAATGTCGTTGTGCAAATGAACAAGACTGTTCGATGGTGCTATTCAGTAACTAGCGTGGCTTTCATCAGCAGGACTAGCTGCACACTATCGATGACGATTGCGATGAGCGAACAGCACTTGCAATCAGCGTTCGTTGGCAAGCGCAGTGACATCCGCTCGCCCTGTCATGAGCATGTGTGCCTATCAGTCTCTTAGTCGTCCCAGTCTTCGGATGCAAAGTTTGCATCTGCTGCGACGCCACCAAAGTCGACACCTGGTTGGCTCTAACAAGACGATCAGTCAGTCAGTCAGTCAGCCAGTCGCACCCGACGCAGTCAATCGCACAAAGTGGTGTGCTACTAGTCTTGTCAACATCCATGTAGCTAATCCAATAGAGAAGCAGTCCTCACCTTCTTCACAGGACTGTGTGCGACCTGACTCGCTGATGGTGCATCATCTTCGGCGTCCCAATCGTCTTCGACAAAGTTGTTGTCACGTGCAATCGCGCCATTGCCGCCACTCTTGAGGCGCTCATCGCGCCGTGGCTCGTGTGCGGATGGCGCCACTTGGTTGTCAGTGCCTCGCGCAGCACTCGGTGGGCTCTTTCCTGAACTCGGCGCTGGAGCTTCGTCCTCGTCTTCGTCATCATCATCATCGTCAAAGTACTCGGTCTGCTTCTTTGGCTTCAGGGCACTCGCAGCAGCAGCAGTAGCCACTGACCGAGGAAGCGACGGTGTTGGACTTGCTTGGTGCGCTCTAGCCTCGATTTTGCTCTCGTCGTCACTGTCGACGCGCTCGTGCCGTTGCTGAGGTGTTGGTGCCGATGCAGCAGCTCGCGGTGTCGACTCGTACGGACTCTCCTCTTCTGGGTCTTCGTCCTCGTCCTCATTCGCGTCGTCATCGGAGCTGTCATCACGATCTGCGGCAGTGCGGCCAGCACGCTCGGACGAAGATGACGCCGATGGCACCGAAACTGGTGGCACAGGAGACGCTCCACGCTGTTGCTGCTGCGATTGCGCTGCGCTCGGATCCGCGATCATTGGTGATGTCGCCTTGGTCTGCGACACAAGCAGAGTCGGGCGGCGCTCCGCGTCGGCTGTGCGAGGTGTCTGGCGTTGTTGAACTGC
The DNA here is from genome assembly GCA_023333735.1 of Globisporangium takayamanum. NCBI lineage: Eukaryota > Oomycota > Peronosporomycetes > Pythiales > Pythiaceae > Globisporangium > Globisporangium takayamanum. The sequence goes on from JAASFL010000547.1 coordinate 1,723, forward strand.
ATCATCGTTTCCATCATCGCTGTCGCTATCATTGCAGTCGCTGTGCTCGCTGGTACTCGATCGCCTTGCAGCCCGTCTCTCACGTGCATTGGCGTCACTGCCAGGTCGCTCCCTCGCACTTTGAGGAGGCGAGCGATCGCGTTCGCTGTACCGATCATCGTCGTTGGCTTCTGACGATTGGCGGCGACTGAGTGCAGAGAGTGGAGACGCACGCTGCTCAGCATCTCGGCCAACCTTGCGAGCAGCTTGAGCAGCAGGAGCTCTTGTAGGTGGCTCGTCATCGTTCTCGCCGCTCGATCCGCCTGCATCGCTGCCGTCGTTGCGACGCTGTGAGCGACCTTGACGACCTCGATCGCTGTCACTGTCACTGTCAGAGCAGCGACTGCGACTCATCGAGTCGCTTCGTTGCCGTACTGGAGCATTCTTGCGGCGCTCAGGCGAGTCCGAGCGCTCGTCTATCGGCGTCTGCTGCTCCTTCAGACGCTGTCGTCCGTGATCTGCTTCTGGCTGCTCCTCTCGCTTTGCCTTATGTTCCGCTGCTGCTGCTTCTGGACGACGCTCTACTGCTGCTGTCAAAGTCGATGCTTTCCGCTCGGATTCGCGTTGTGTACCGTCAATGACGTGCTCCTTTGCTCGCTTTAGGTCTGCGATGCGGTCGCGATCTTGCTCGCGCAGGCGTGCGAGTGCCTTGGTGTCTTCGACGTCACGCCCGAGCTTGCGCTGCTTCTCTTCTTCAGCTGACGGCTTCGTCGATGCCTTTGGTGGATTGCACAGTGTGTGGAGACTGTCGGACCACAGACGGTGCTCAGCGCTCGTCTCGCCTTTGAATCGGAGCGTGCGCGCAGGTGAGACGACTTCGATCATGTCCTACAAGTCCGAGCAAGAGCGATGTGTGAGTGGCTCTGTCCAGGCACTACAGTGTCCACTTACACAGCGAAGCAAGTAGCCAAGCACGGTGTACGTACACGGCGGCAGTAGACGCCAGTGACGTCTTCGAGGTACAGCCATCCGCGCGGCTCCTTTGCAGTTCTACTCATACCAGGTAGACACACATGACGACGGCAGTATGAACATACTGACGCAAGTTGCAGGAGCAAGTGAGCCAAGGGTGCCTGGGTGTGTGCGTACTTGGTCTTGGCGTACGAGAGCACGAGTCGCGGGTTTGCGCCCGCAGCGACGAACGCGACGCGGAACCAGCGGCGATTCATGCTCTTGCCAAACATGGACGGGTTGCTGTTGATCTTGACCATCCAGCCCTCGAGCGTCGAGATGTCGACGCCATGCACGAGCGTGGGCATCGTCGCTCGTGTCTCAGCGCGTGTGTGCGCTCACTCTCACCTTGCACTCGCTAGCTCTAGAGACTCGAGTCGACTGCGCTTGTGACGGACCGACGTCGAGGAAGTGGCTCTTCACAAGTGAGGATGAAACGACTGGCGATGTGAGTGCAGTAGGCGCAATTCGCCACCTGGAAAGACGATGTCCTCTATATGAGGGTCTCTGCCGTCGCCCTCGGGACTGGTTGTTGCAGTAGTTGCTGCAGTTGTTGCGGTCGCCATGATGGTCGCGGGCGTGGTCGCGGGCGTGATGGTCGTCGAGCGTTGAGCATGTCGAGCTTTGATTGTCTTGATCTTGTTCATGAGCGCGCGTGGCTCGACGCCGACGATGCGCCCAATCTCACTGTGAGCGAGGCGATACTTTTCTTCGACGCTCAGCAGCGCAGTAGCATTGGCGATTGCTTTGTCTGTGATCGGTGTCGGCGGTTTGCGACCGCTACCACCAGCAGCAGCCGCAGCAAGCCGCTCCGCCTCCTTCAGCTCGACGTTGAGCATCTTGAGCTGGACAGTCGCAGCCGATATTGCATGCTTGATACGTGCCACTCGTTATTGAGGCGATTCCATGGACAGCTGCTCGTGCTGCTGCTTGTGCTGCTCGCTTCAGCTTGGTTGCCAGGTGCGTGTGAGAGCTGGCGTGCGAGGAGACTTGCTGGGAGCGCACCACCACCACCGCCACCAGTAGCGCTGTCTTTGCGGATCATGTTGACCATGATCGCGATCTCGTTGTCGCGCTGCTGCACGAGCTGCTCGAGCTCAAAGACGCGGCTCTCGAGCTCCTGGTTGTTGTTGCTACTGCTGCCGCTTGTCGCTCCAAACGACGATGTTCCTAGTGGCTTGCGCACCGAGTCATTGCTCGCACCACTGCCATTGCCACTACCACTTGCAGCAGCGATCGCAGCACCAGCAGACGTCGCCATGCTCTTGAGGATCGCAAAGCACTGCTTCATCTTTGTGTACGTGAACTCGCCCATTGCGAGGTGCGCCGTCGGCTCTGTGTCGTTCACGTAGTCGAGACAGCGCTGCCGGAGCTTGCCCATCTCGTAGTCTTTCGGCTCTGCGCCTTCTTTCTGTATGACTCACAGAGAGAGAGACCGCCAACAGTGTTAACCAAGTGACTGCCACGTACGACTTGCAAGGCGCCTCTCACACAGCAATCACAGACTGTTCGTCGTACGCACCACGTCGCCTTTGAGCACAGCGAGCTCTTCCTCGAGCGTCGCAACGCGCGCTTTGAGCTGTCGGATGATCACTGCCAGGTCCACCTCTTCATTCAGCCGCGCGTCGTTGCGCACTCGAGCGACGCGCTGCGCAAAGCGGTACGTCGAGACTGACTCCTACGTCGCAGCAAGAGAAGCAGCAGTAGGCGTCGCATGAGCAACAAGGTCAGCGCTGTCTAGGACGCACTCGCAAAGTAGCAGGCCGACGTACATCAGTCTGTTCCTTCTCGGGGCTCACAGTCGCGACCATGACAGTCTTGCAGTTCCCACCGAGACTATTGCGCAAGACGGACGTGAGCATCGAGTTGCGGTACGGGATGTGCGTCCGCCCCTTTGTGTTCTTCTCATGGAGCGCGACGATGACCATCTCGAGGTAGTGCAAGCTCGTGTTGATGTACGTCGCTTCGCGCAAGAGCTGGCCGCGCGCACCGGTCTTGTGCGCGCGCTCAGAGCCAGCGAGGTCGACCATGTGGAGCTTTGACCGGAGCACGACTTCGCTGCCTGTGCGCCGCGTCTCGAGCGAGACTGTGAAGATGCAGTGCGAGCGCGACGACGCGAGGTTCATTGGCGTCTCGCTCACGGCGCGGTTCGTGTCGCCAAGGAAGAGGAGGTTGAGTGCGTCCTCTTCCGAGTGCACGAGGTGCATCGAGAGGTTGCGCAAGTGGCAGTTCCCGTCCTCGTCTTCGAGCATCGAGACCTTGGGGAGGTCTTCGATCGTCTTGGTCGACTCGTGGTTCGGGTCCAAGAGGTCGTAGCCCTGGTTGTTGTAGATCTCGAGGTACGACACGTGCACGAGGATCTGCCGGCTCGGCGTGCGCTTCACTTCGTCAAAGACCATCGAGAGCGCGCGCGGGATGAGTCCGCGGTCGTCGTACCGCTCCTCGCCGCCTGTGATCGTAAACGTCTTGCCAGAGCCCGTTTGACCGTACGCAAACACCGTCGAGTTGAAGCCATTGAGCGCATTCTCAATGCACGGCCGACCGACGCGATCAAAGACCTCAGTCTGCTTTGCGTCCATGCCAATGACCGAGTCGAAGCGGAACTTGTAGCTCGTGCGCGAGTTGTTGATGAGCCCGGCCGCAATGTCTTTTGGGATGTTGTACTTCATCTCGGAGACCTCTTCGTCCCACGTGAAGAACCCCGACGGCTTCTTCGACGGCTTGATGCGCAAGAAGATGCGGATGTTCGAGTCCGCCTCGGCTGCCTGCTGCGTCGAGTCGTCTGCGCGCGACGCAGTCTCGTCGTCGTCCACGTCGTCCATCTCGTCGATTGCAGGGCTCTCACTGTCTTTCAGCGTTGACATCTTGAAGCGCTTGCTTGTTTGTTTGGTCGCTTGTACACGGACGTATAGAGAGACAGAAGCAAGCAGATACACACCCGTATACGTCCACGAGCTCTGCTGCTGCCGCTACGTCGAGTCTGTTGTGACAGTACGAAGTGGTGTGGATCCTGAAAGGTTGCGAGTGTGTTTCACTTGGTTTCATTATGAGCTCATTTTGCGAATTATGGCAAACTCGACCTAGAGCTGCTCATGTATGTCCTCTGTGATAAGCACGTACGTGCTGATGCATCTACTATGCGCTACACATCGAGGAAGAACTGGCACGCGAGGATGTGCTGCCGTATCCTAGCAACTACGTCTGTACGGTCACAGAGCGTGAGCTCTTGGATTGCAGCGCTAGCTTCACTTGGCAGCCAGAGCACGCGCGTCACACTCACGGCCAGACGCACTGCACCTAGTACGACAGTCGCATATGCACACAGAGGGAACACAACGCGATACAAAGAGGCACATTGTCCGTCAGTCCACATACACAGATGTGCAATTCCACTTGTCCAGCATGACACGTACTGGTAACGAACGCTGCGTCCCACGTCGCGCATTCTGAGAGTCGCGGCGGCGTCAGTACGACTGGAATGCCCAGCTCACTGCACGCATGGAGCACGAGCTCGCGTGTACTTCCTAAGAGCACATCACTAGCAGCAGTGTGGACTGCTCCATCAATCACTAAACCACATCATATCGGTGCGTATGTGAGTCAGAGGACCAAGTACTAAGGACCAAGCAAGGGCACGCACCGACAAAGAAGTTGGTGATGAGCCCTTCAAGCAGCAAGCGGTCGCTTTCATTGGACGCAGCATCGTTGGTTCTGCTCAGGATCGTCTCGTGGATCGGCGTCCCACGTGTTGTTGCGACTTGGCGAGTGAGCTCTTCGAGTGGGACGCGGTCGTAGATCCACTGCGTGTGTTTGCATCGTGCGTTCGAACGTGCGCTGCCGTGGATCAAGACAGTCGACTCGGTCGTCGTAGGCTACAGGCAGTAGACGCACATATGAGTGAGTGAGTGAGTGCATTCGACAGCAGCAGCACCAGCAGCAGCGTACGCAGACACATCTCTTCAGATACGAAGCGCCAGTCGTACCGTTGGCATGGCGCAGACGTGAACGCTGACGTTCACGCCTGCAGACAGTGGCGACTGCCACCACAGCACGGTGAGCATGAGGTCGCTTGCGTGTGCACTGCTATGCGCTTCGCAGTGGCGCAGTATGTTGTCACTGAGCGCTGTCGTCACGCGCTGCAGCTCGGTCACTGCGACTGCAATCGTTGTATCGCTAATACCGTCGTCGTTCTCATTCGCTTGTACTGGAGATACCACAGCACCTTGCGCTTCTTGAGGCTGAAGCAGCGAGCGGATGCCGACTGCGAGGCGATCCAAGTGGAACGCCCAGAGCACGAGCTCGTAGCGTTTGGCTGCTGAGTGGACGGTGCTTGCGCGTGCGCACGAGTAGACGCCGCCGCTCGGGTGTGAGAGCAGAAACGCCTTTGCGCTCGCGAGATCGGTCGCTTGGACTGCAGACGATAGTACTGATGGCGATGCGAGCGTCGCTGGTGAGGTCGTCGCAACACCGAGCGCTTCGACGCACCATGCGAGCGCCATGTTGCAGGTCGTGTTGTGCGCAAGAAGTAAACGTCCAAACGTATTTAAAGAGGGTGTGCGACCTGTACAGATAGTGTATACATATATCTTTGACTGAGTATAAATATGTCGATTTTTCAGTTCACCAGCAAATATCTTGCGATTTGTATACTGAATGGTTCTCTGGCACACTATCTTTTTGACTGCACAATTGCCTCTAGGATTCTCTGGCAGTTTGTCAAACCAAACGAGCGGCTCCGGAAAACAGCGACGACTGACTGAAGACGCGAGAGACGAGGAAAGGAGGATGATGCTGCTGCGCCGAACTGCCCAGCGTGCTGCTGCCGCCGCGGCGCGCGCGCACCCAGAGCGCCGTGCGACCGCCGCGCTCGCCTCGACGCTCCAGAACCACCAGCAGCGTGCGGGCTTTGCGACGATCTACGACGTGACCCCGACGCCGTTCGAGGTACGTGTGCGGGACGACACACGGCAGGGCTGCGTGTCGTTTAGTGCGATCTATCACTCACATACTTACTCACTCCTGACTACTTGTATGTTTCTGTCTCTTGCTACATCCGAACGCGCGATAGGACATCAACCGCCACCGCAGTGACGCGGAGCAGCGCATTGCGCAGCTCCCAGTTGTCGAAGTCGACGGTGACGTCGCAGTGTGCGACGGTGGCGGTGGCGCGCTCGGCCACCCGCTCGAGTACATCCAGCTCGACACGGTCAAGCACAACTCGGTGCAGACGTGCAAGTACTGCGGCGTGCGATACAAGCAGAAGGAGGGTGCGCACGGCCACCACTAGACAGCTGCGGATGTTGACGACACCAATCACACAGAGGAGGAGGAGACGACGATGATGACGGAGGACACACGTGCTTCGTCCAGACGATAGTGTAAGGGAGCGAGTGAGCGATATCGCGCTCTCTCGAAAGTGAAGACGCCTCTGAGAATGCAACCGCGCTGTCTTGTTCATCTGCTCGGTCGCTCAGTCATTGCCATGTGTCTCGATCAGCTTCCTACCTATGAGCGCACCACCAGATCGGACTTAGTCGAGTACATACTGCTGTCGATACCAATTGGTGGCGACGTTGCTCAAGCATCAAGGCAGTCATCAGAGCTCAGGTCGTGTGTCTGCGTCTGCAGCTCAATCGATTCATCAACCATGGCGAGCGGCAAGCGCAAGCGCAAGCGCCAGCAGCAGGACGCACCAAGCAAGAAAGCGCGCAGTGAGCTGAGCGCAGCAGACGAAAAAGCGATCGATGCAGAGCTCAAGCGCGTGAACGACATGCTCCAGAGCGAAGAGACGTCGCAGAAGCGTGCGTATGCTCGCATTGCGAGTGCTGCTTTGTCTGTCAACTTGCACTGACGCTCTACGTATGCGCATGTGCATATATAGAGACGTGGCAGATTGGCAAGCGCTTGAAGAAGCTCATGGAGACGTACCCGAGCATGGCGACGCAAAAGACGATCGATGCGTTCTTCCTCTGGGGCACAGCGCTCGCGCGTCTTGCGTCTCTGAACGAAGACCCGACGCTCGCAGAAGCAGCCGCCGACAAGTTTGCAGAGATGCACACGCTGTCGAACGGCGATGACTCGGCGATGGGACCTGTCGGGTACTCGCTCTGGGCGTCGTCGCTGCTCATCGTTGCGACTGAGACACGGCAGAAAGACGTCCTCGACGACGCACTCAGCAAGTTTGCGGTACGTCGATCGACCTGTCAGTTGGCTTACGCTAGTGCTCTAGAGTTTATCGATGTGACGTACGTCTCATTGTGTGGCTATGCACTGAGCAGCAAGCAGTCGAAGTCGACGGCGGCACGACGTTCGAGACGCACTTCCAGTTCGCGAAAGCGCTGAAAGAAGGCGGCGACCTCGTCCAGTTCCTCGACGCGAGCGACAGCGACGACGACACAAGTAGCAGTCGCAGTACCAGTGCTGTGAGCTACTACAAACGCGTACGTCTCTCGACAGATACGAGCGTCTTCACGCTACTCAGTCAGCCAGTCAGTCTGGACTGACCTCTCGTCATGTGACTATGTGATGGAGCAGGCGCTCGCGCTGTGTGAGAAGCTCGAGCAGATCTACAATGACGAGACAGCAAAGGCTGCTGCTGCTGGTGATGGTGATAGTAAGAAGGAGGAGCCCAGCGAGCGTGACGACGACAAAAGTGACAGTGACGACGAGGATGAAGACGACGACAAGGTCCTGGTCGAAGACTTTGCGGAAGTGAAGCTCTTGCAAGCAGTGCTCCACAGTGCGATCGAAGACGACGCGAGCAGCACGCGCGCGAGCTTTGACACAGCGCTCGCACTATTCAAGCAAGCGCTCGGTACGTACACTCACTCAGACACTGCCTACTCCTAGGACTCCATAGACTGTGTCAATATGACTGGCTAACTGACGCGTATGTGGCTGATGGTGCTGTCGCTAGAGATCAGTCCTGGGAGTCCAGATGCGCTCATGGAGCTCGCGAGCTACGTGTCAAAGACGATGCTCGCGCATCGCCCAAGCCTCATGACTGTCGACTGGGCAAGTATCGTCCGCGACCTCGAAGCGCTGTACACAGCAGCGCTCGCAGACGCCGGCTTTGACGTCGCCGAGTGCCACGCGATCTGCGTGCGCAAGGACACGCACGAGCAAGAAGAGCCAGACGAAGAGGCGATCGACGAGCGCGTCCCGCACTTACTCCACGCGCTTGGCAAAGCGCTCGCCGCGTTCGCAGTTGTCGACCTTGCGGCTCAAAAGACGTCTGCAACACCAGCTCCTAGTGGCAAACAGAAGCGCAAGAAGGCGACCTCATCAGCATCCGCGTCTGCGCTGACGTCGCCGCAGTTTGTCCACGCAGTCGAAGTCCTCCGAGCCGCGCACCACTTTCACGACAAGCTCGGGTGCTACCCACTCGCGTGGCTCTACGCGTACCCTGGCATTGAAGACGAAGAGGTACGATGACGGACGAGGCTACTCGCTAGGTCGCTGAGCTGAGCTGGACGAGCGAGTCTTGTGTGACTGACGCACGAGTGACGTGTGTGTGCGTATCGATAGAACTGCCGGACGTGGCTCGAGACTGCAGAGAGCTACGGCGTACTGGACGACGAGCTCCAGGTCGTTGACTTTGTGAGCATGCACGACAAGCCGTGGTTCGCCAAGTTCCTCACGCCCGTCGAAGCGATCAGCGACGACGAGCTCAATGGCGACGCATCTGAGAGCGACCAAGACGAGTGAGTGACTGACTGACGGAGCGTATCGCCACACACCGCTTGTTTAAAGAGCCGAGGTGGCGTGCGTCTATCAGTTGTGCGCATGGAATAGAGTACATGACGACGATCGATCCAGTCTTGCTCGCTACCAGTGGCTCGCAGCACAGCGCATAGCGAGTCGCCTGTGCATGAAGTGTGTCCACAAGCGTCGTTTGAAATCTCAAACTCAGAAAGGCCACGACGCGCATGAGCGTGCACTTTCGCACTGAGTGCTGCTGCTGCTCTCCTTCACTGTCTGTCCGTGTGTTCGAGACTGTGTGTCTGGCATTGCTCTCGAGAAGCAGTGAGCACACACAGTTGACAGTAGGAACGTACGTACAAGAGGCTGTGTGCTTGCGTGCGCGGCTGGTCTGAGAGCACGAGTCCGGTCACGTCGACTACGCCGAGAACGACAATGGCAGATGAGCTCGTGCACGATCTCCTGTGCGACTACGACGACAAGCTCTTGGAGATCCACTTGGACAGCGAAGCGCTGTCGCCTTTGCTGCCTCGCGATACTAGCAACGACGCGAGAGCTTCAGATGCAGTGTGCGCTGGGACGCAGCAGCAGTGCGACACAGAGCAACAGACAAGCGCTTGTTGCATCGCTGACGCGTGGATGCGCTTGCTCGTCAGCAGCGGAGACATCGAAGCGATCATGAGCGAGCTGAGCGGCGCGGACGCGCAGACATCGCCAGCTCTCGACATCTCGCTCGTAGACATCGCGTTTGACAATGACGATGAAGCAGAGGCGGGTCAAGGAGGAGGCGATCAGACACAAGCGAGCGCTTGCAGCTCGAGCGAGACGCCAGCGAAGACGTCGCGACAGCAGCAGCAACAGCAGTGGATCGACGAGTTTCTCCTCCTCACGCCAACACCAGCGCTGCTGCGGTTCGCTGGAGCGTGGAGCTCTAGTGCTGGCAGTCTCGCCGAGTTTGCTCCAGACACAACCATGTTCCAGTCTGCTGTGCGCAGTGATGGCCGTCGCTGCCAGTATCCGCGCTGCACGCACCGTGCGTCTACAATGGGCATGTGCTACACGCACGCAGTCAGCCAGTGCTCACAGAGCAGCTTCATCGAGCAGCAGCACCAGCTGCAGGCATTGCAAGCAGATCCTCGGCAGTCAAAGAAGCGCAGCAAGTCGAGCGTCACGCGTAGTCCGCGCACACTGCAGCCTACGAAGCTTGCGCAGCACGGCTACAGCGATCACCGCTTGCTACAGTCGACTCACGAAGCGCACATTGACGAAGTGCAGCGCAAGCAGCGAGCACCTCAAGCAATGCCAAGTCGCTGCGCGCGTCGTAATCGCCGCATCAGCTTTGGCGAAGCAGTCGTGTGAGACCTGACGGACTCGCAACTGTCGAGCAGACGTCTAAAAGCAGCCGCCGTCTGCGTAGTGTATGCGTGTGTACGACGCCGTCGCGTTGCGCCATCGGATTGAGCAGCACTCGCTGATCAGCGAGCAGCGATGCAGGTGGCAGTGCTTGATACTCGCAGTGCTCTATAGCCATCCATACAAATGTCAAGTCACTTTTGAAAAAGTATCTTAGCACCAGAAAGCCAGCACGAAGTTCAGACTGACCTGCACTCACACACGCCAACAGTCGCCTCGTTTGAGCAGCAGCTCAGTTCACAACAAGCGCTGTCGCGACCAAGCAGCGAGCAGCACACTCAACGACAGCGCCATGGCGAGCAGCAGCTCTACCACGCAGTGCAGCGACGAGGAGACGCAGTGGCGCGCGCAGCGCAAGGAGCTCTACACGCACCTCTATGAGAGCGGCAAGCAAGGACTCAACCGCGACGCTGTCCTCGCAACAAGGTGCGTGCATCATCTCTACGTTACTACGTGATGCAAACGCAAGCGTGACACCGCTCTGAGCTGCTGCTGATGCATTAACGCGTTCCTGCTGCGCTCGCGTTCTCGTAGACAGCACTTTACGCCTGGTGTGACGTTCGTACCAAAGCCGTACGTGTTCCCAAGCGACGACGACTGCGTCGCTCTGATCTGCGCAGAAATCCCGCGCGACGCTGCACGAGTGGTCCACAACGTCGGTGCAGAGCTCATTGACTTGCTGCCGCGATTGAGCGATGGCAGTGCAGTCGGGTATGTGAACGAGCTCGAGCTCATGCACATCACGCTCTTCCACACGTCGCACCCCGACGAGCTCGCTCCGAACGCCAAGTCTCGCCGCAGCGCCGACATTGCGCAGCTCACAACGATGCTCCAGCGCTTTGGATCATTCGACGTCAAGCCTGTGCGCGTGCTCTTGGCGTCGTCTGGCGCAGTGATCATGCTCTTTGAGTGCTTGAGCAGCGACAGCGACAGTGCCGACAGCAGCGCGTCCACACCGGCGCTACCGTTTGTGAACGCGAACCGCGAGTTCTCTGTCGACCACTTGCGCAAAGCAGCCAAGGAGACGTTTGAGCACGTGCCAAAGAGCAGCGGTGCTCGCACGATCGTGCACTCGACACTCGGTCGGATCCTCGACCCGGACGTCTTGCAGGACGCACTCGAGCGCGTGTACGCACAGTGCGATGCGATCACAGCGCGCTTTGCGCAGGAGCCGTTTGTGTTCCGCATCGACAAGCTCTGGTACGTCGAAGAGACGCACCACTTTTCGCCTCAGGGACCCAAGACTGTGCTCGCGCTCCAGTAGGTTAGACTTGGGCACGTATGAACGCACGCATGCTGTCGAGCACAAGTGTGGCAGACATGCAGTAGAAGCGAATCAAGAGCAGCACTTGAATCGAGCTGTGTGCGCCAAGCATGTTGTCTGATATTACAATCTCTCTCTTCAGTCTCCATGCATTGATGAAGACGCTCGATCATGTGTCGTGCATGCAGCGCCGAGGTTCTGCGAGCGAGCTAGAACACAGTGCGTGAAGACTCCGACAAAGGAGACATCCAGACAAAAGCGAGAGCAATGACGACTAGCAGACTGGGAGAAGTCGATTGACAGTAGCAACAGTGTAGTCGATCGACCGGATCGACACGCGAGTGGACAATGCTGCTGCTGTCCAGGATTTGTGAGAAGTCATCGCGACTGCGCTCAGGCGTACTAGTAGCTGAGAAGAGCCCCGACAACAACGACAACAACGACAACAACGACAACAACGACAACAACGACAATATCTACGACGACAAAGCAAGAGCTCTTGTATTCGAGAACTTGCTCGTCAAACGAACGCGTGAAGTGAAACGCAGACATACAGAACGTCATATCCCGACCGACCGCGAGTGACGGCGCTTGGTCGACAGCGTTTCCGACCGGCCGCGTTTCGCAGCTCGCGCGTCCGCTCGGCTATAGTGTAGTTGCGTGTTGAGGCACGCGCGACGCCGACCGACCACTCTACAGTACCTCAGCCGTGACGATCAAAGAAGAACACCGCGCGCGCCCAGTCGCTTTCGTGCAAGAAGAAGACACAACGTTGTGATGTTGAAGCGATGGCAGGAAACAGCTTGGTGGAAGATTGACGGAGGAACCGACCGACCGCTGCAACCAAGCGTTGAAAGTTGCTTTTGCTCTTGATGTTCGCGCGAGCGAGCGCGACCGGCCGCCGTGCCACCGTACAGCTTCACTCACATCCGACACTGTGGTCGACTTGACTGCACTCTCGCACTCCCTCTTACTCGAGAGAGATTGCACGACCACGACCACGACCACACAAGCATAGCCACGGCCGGTCAGTCGGTCGAGCTCGCGCCATTCTCGAAAGCACACACAGATTGTCGACACTTGACGTCTCTGTTCGTGCACACTCGTGAACTCGCACAGACGCTCGCTCGCAGACTCGTACACGATGCCAAACACACACAGCGCCAGAGCCACAGCGCCACAGACAGCACAACCGACCACGTGCGCTCCATCGCTTCGCAAGCGCCAGCGCAGTACTCAGCTCGACGAGACTGCTGGCGATTACTACGACCTGGCGTCGACACGCCAGGCACCACTGCCTCGCATTAGCAGCAGCAACAAGAGACGTCCTGCCACTCGATCGAGCAGCAGTAGCAGTCGCGCGTGCTCGAGTCCGAGCAGTCCCAGCAGCGCTGCTGACGCCACGACGGACGAAGATGCAGACCTGGACTCCAGTGACGACGACATCTGCTACGACGCAGACGCGCTGCTGCAAGCGACTGAAGCGAACATGACACTGCTCGCGCTGCTCGAAGACGCCGAACGCGCAGACGAAGACGAGCAGACGCAGCTGCGGCTCGAAGTGACTTCGCTCCAGGACGCAGTGGACGGGATGCAGACCCAAGTCACCGCGGCGTCTACGCACTTGACAGAGCTGCGTGTGCTCGTGGAGATGCTCGCACGACAGCAGCAATACGCACAATGCAAGAAGCAGCGAGTCGATGCAAACGTGACAGCAGCAGCAGCAACGTAGCTCCATCAAGCAGCCTCTCTGTGTGCATCCAGAATACTACTACTACAACCTGCACCTTGTGACGTGTTCATCGCATCGCGTTGCTTTGCCATGCGACTTCCTTGCGTTCATGGCATGACGTGTGCGCAGTGCTGTCTTTTCACAGCAAGTGGAGCATGGATAGATAGATGGTTCGACGACGACAACCACCACCATGCAGCAGCAGCAATGCATATCAACACGTACGCACACGAACCAGCAAGCGAGCGAGCAAGCCAGCAAGTGACCTCGAACAGTGTTTGATGTGTGTGGCGCTGGAATATAATTCGTCACTGCTGCGTCGACCGCATCGTTATGCGCCATGGACAGTGGCTCTTGGTCGGTCCGACTTGACTTGCGAGAGAGCCGATTTGCTGACAAGCTCGCACATTGGCATGCTTGGCTTATTGCCACGTGCTGTGTAGCGAGGCGCCACTCGATGCAACTGGATGCATCTGGTCGTCGTGTGCGTCTGGTGCTTGGCAGAGTGAGTGAGTGCGTATGTGCTGTGTTCTTGTTGTTGTTGTTGCTCATGAGCTTGTTCTTGGACTGGTGCTTGCTGGCGGCGTGCGAAAGAGCGAGAGCAAGAGCGAGAGAGAGCCTGTGCATGTGGAGTCCTGCTCACGGCCAGCAACATGCAAGTGTCGTCACTGCGATGGCGTCACGCGAGCAAGTACAGCGGCTGTGGCGATGGCGGACGTGGTATGCAGCGGCGCATTCTAGGATTTCTGGCATCGACCGACTCGAATGCATGCTCGTCGTGCATCCTACCTGCGTGTGCATGATGTCGATCACTATCGATCGATCTCCCATCATCATGCCACATGCAGTCCTGTAAACCAACACACGAGCGCTTGTACACTTGCAAACAGGCAAGCACAACACTTGCATGTTTGCTACTTGAGCACTTGATCACAAAGCAAGCATCTGCAAACAAGCAAGCAGAGCGCACAGCTCGCAACAGATCATTTCACGCTTGTTCATCATTACGCTTACTTCTCTTAAATAACTATCGGGTCCGCGCTGCGCTTTGCTGCGCGATGTACGGTGTGTTGTGTGTAGTGTGATAGCGAGCGTCTACGCGACGCATGCCGTGGCAGGTGTAGCAGCTGTGCGTTGCCGCTGCACCGCCAGTAGTCCGATGAGCGAGCGCAGCTCCTGGATCGACGCCGACGCGTGCGCGACCTGATGCTCCATCTGCCGCACCGACGCCTTGAGTCCCGAGATCTCGTGCGCCAGTGCTGTGCGAGCGCGCTTTGTGTGGGCGACCGCAGCGGTGTCCTCTTCGTCCAAGTGGCTGTTGCCACGTGCGCTGCACTCAGATGCGCGCTGGCGCTTGCGCGACATGCACTTGTCGAGCGGCGACACGGGCGCGAGGAGGAACTGCATCTGCATCTGCATTGGCGAGCGACGGTGGTGGATGTGGAAGGTTGGTGTTGCTGCCGTCGTGGCCATGGTCGCTGGCATGGTGTGTCGATCGATCGATGTGGTTTGTGTGTGTTGTGAAGCAAGTGGTTGTCACTTGCTGTGGCTTTGGCTTGTGCTTTGCTTGTCTTTTGCTTGAGCAGACGCGAGTGGCTTGGAGATGTAACAGAGCTGATCGATCGATCGATCGTGAAGAGGCGAGGTGGCAAGACGGTCGTGCTGATGCGAGTGCGTAACTTGGTCAGAGTATGATTTTGAGTAGTTGAAGCGGTCGGTCGGTCGAAACACACGCACCTGACGATTTACCGGTATGGTTTCACATTCCGCAAAAATTGAAAAAATGTATCCACATTTTGAATGTCATTTGTTAAAGTATCGAGCCTCTGGTATTGACTCCACATACTTTAACCTTGTCTGCTGGTATTGCACTCAGCTTCAGGCTCGGAAATCGTTAATAGAAAAATGGCTTGGCATGCATTTGGGAATTTTCCTCATGTGGAAATATATTCCAACTTTGTATTGCAAATATTTTGAAAATACGCGTAGTTTTGTGCTGCATATGAAAAGAATTCTTTGCAAGGAAAGAACAAGAACAAGACGAAGGGCAGCAAGCACCAGCACCACCACCGCCAGAGCACCATCGCCAGCACCAGAGCACCACCATGCCGACGCCGA
>JAASFL010000548.1:0-16897 GCA_023333735.1 Globisporangium takayamanum
CAAGACGGCAAAGGACGCAAAGATGCTTTGCGTCGTTGTCGTTGTCGGGACGCCCTGGCCTTGCAGCAGCTGGAGCGCGTCGTAGAAGCTTGACGCGTACACTTGCACGGGCGAGCTCGCATCGCTGTAGTGTCCGCCGCCTAGCATCTTCCACGCACACGCCATGTAGTGCGCGACGAGGAGGATAAAGAAGACGATCCAGATGATGCGGAAGAGGTGCGAGTACTTGGAGTACACGAGCCACGCCCAGACGCCGCGTCCTGATCGGTTCAGCCGGACGAACCAGAGGAAGCGACCGACCCAGAGCGCGTGGGCGAGCCGCTCGATGAGCAGCACAAACTCAATGTCTTCGAGTGCGCGGACGCGATGGAGCGTCTCGAGGTCGCTCTGAAAGAGGATGTGCAGCGGGATCGACGGCATGAGCCGCGGGAGGAACGTCCCACGTAGCACAACGTGCTTGGTGATCTCGAGTCGCGACGTCACGAGCTCGCCGCTCTCGGTCGCAAACGACGTGTTGAACGCGAGCGCAAAGTCGACGAGGAGAACTATCTCGAGCGTCTGGATGCCCGTTTTGTACCAGCCGCCTTCGTGGTGGTGCGCGGCAAACGCCACTTCGAGCGGGTAGTACACGATGTAGAGCCCGAGCAGGAGCACAAGCACCATGTTCCGGACGTACGCTGTTGCTGAGTGCGGTGAGAGCGGCGTTGTGAGGCGCGCGAGTAACTGGCGCATGTGCCAATCGCAACTCTGCCGCCACGCCTTGAGTGTCCGGTGCAGCGAGAACCCCGCTGCACGGGGACGTTCGTGCAGGATCCACGTACTTGTCGGCGCGTCGCTCATCTTTCGGTGCTGCAAGCGCGCTGCTAGCGACTGTGGGTCGTGGAAGACGAGTGGGTGCGGCGTGTCTGCCAGGTCACTTGGCGCATCACCATCAGCAGTAGCGCGCTGAACGAGGTTTCGCTCGATCGAGACGCCTCGATGCATCGAGTACTGACTGTGCTTTGGTGTGTGGCCACTCTTGTGTCCGAACGTGTCGTCTCCGCCCGAGGCATGGCGCGATCGCGTGCGTGCTGATTCCGGCGCGTACTTGATCGAGCTGGCTTGGCGCGAGAGCTCACCGCCAGTGCGACTCGTGTCGGGCGAGAGCGAGCTCTGGAGCCGGCGCACTTGGAATCGCTCCATCATCTCTTCGTAGCGCATGTACTTGCCTGCTGCAGCAGCAGTGAGTCTCGCACCGACAACTGCTGGTGTCGAATCGCTGTCTCTCGACGAATCCGCGCGCTCGAGCGCTCGAAGCAGCTTCGCAGTTCCGCTCTTGTTGACCATTGCGCCGACACGGACTTGCGTCGCCGCGCTGCTGTTGCCGTGAGCGCGCTCGTGAAGCACCACATATGTGCTTTCGCAAGCTGCTTACTACGCAGTGGGACGTTCTGGTCTGGATACGGACGAGGAGACATTGCATCAGTGCTGCCATCGCGCAGGTTGTCCGAAGTGCTAACGTCGTGATCACTTTGCGAAGCAAGTGGTCCTTCAAATGCGCGCGTGCTACCCAGTGGCTGAGAGGATTCGAATTGACTGGACGTCGCCATACTTGCGGCTCGCGATACACTGCGTCTCACAGCTGTCGTGCCTGGTCGTTGGACGTCGAGGTGGTGGTCTTGAATGTGCGTTGCCAACTCGTGAATGAGTCCTCGCTGCTTGCTACTTGCTGCTCCTTGCTCCAATCCAGTTTCATCGTCTCCCTTGAGCTGCCGCACAGACCAGGGACGCGACAAGCAACACACATACGATGCTCCACGCAACACGTTGTACAACTTTAGACTGTTACTCTGCACTCACAGCATCAGACTCGCCGTTTGCCACCAAGTCTTATGTGCGCGATACAAAATCCTAGCTATTTACATACTCGTCCCGATCTGCTGCAGAACGGATAGTTGATGAGCTTGGCTGCTTGGCTGCGCTGACAAGAGACAGAGCTCTAAGCTATTGCCTCGGTCGCATTGACAAGTACGCAAGCGAACGAGAGCAAGACAGACCATGCAGTCCGTCAATGCGCTTTGTGCCTCGCGTGGCAAACGTTCGTTGTCGCGTTAGTGGAGATGGTTGGTTGGTTGGCGATCGATACTCTTCAGCAATGAAGTCACAGCAACGACAAGGTTGTTGTGCGAAACCAGATCAAGGCAAATCGCAATTGACTGTGATCCCCGACCTCCAGACCAGACCAGTACTACGTGCTGTTCGACTTCGGACACTTCGTTCAGCCTCAGTGTACAACGGACACGTGGTTCTGTGGATTTGGGATTCTCCAGTCTGCAACGCCTGCGTTTATCGCCTCGCCAGCGCCCATACTACAAAGTACTTAGCAGCAAGCAACACCAGCAGCCTACGACACAAGCACTCGTACTTGCCGAGTTGGCGTCTGCGTCATGCACATGTCTGTCTGTCAGGCTATCGCTCTCTCGCTCTCTACTGCGCGCCACGCAACTTGCGCCACTGGCTTTGGATGCGCGACGCGAGCGTCTCGGCATCACCATCGCTCTCTCGACTACTAGCGGCATCTGAACGGCGTGTCGCTGATCGTTCGCTCGCCTCTTGCGCTTGCGCAAACGCCTCAATGTCCGAGACGTCGTCGAGGCGCTTGGGCGAGTGCGACTGCTGCCCTGGGCGGCGGAACTGTCCTCGACTGCCTGACTGACTGTTGTAGCGCGTCGTCGACTGCGCACTACTCCCACTCGAGCGCCAGTTATTGCTGCTGCTGCTGCTCCCATGCCGACGGTGCGTCTTCTTCGCCTCGCGGTTGTACGTCGTGTTGAGCAGTCCTTGCTCCACGAGCTCTAAGACGCGGGCTTTGCGCTCGAGCGCCAAGTCGTGCTCCACGAACGTCGTCTCGAACCGGAGCGACAGCCACAGGTACAGATCGATGATCTGCGCTTTGATCTCGACGTCCCGGAGTGCTTCGGCCGTCTGCGGCGCGTACTTGGGCAAGTAGATGTCGAGCTGCACGCTCTCGTCACGCGCGTGGGCGCGCGCATAGTCGACAAACACGCGCCGTGCGAGCGGATTGCGCAGGTTCGCTGGCGCCATGCAGAACGTGAAGCGGTCCGCGAGCTTCATGTCAATGTCGCGCAGCAGTAACGCGGCGTTCTTCATGTCTGCGTGGTTACAGAGGAAGTAGTCGCCGTCGAGACGCGCGAGCAGGACGTACTTGTCAATGAGGTCGCCGAGGTCCGTGATCCCCGGCAGTTGCTTGGCAAACTCCTCCATCTGGTCGGACGACGGGAAGAGCCCAGCAGACTTGAGCGGCGTCGGCGCCTGCGCGTACGACTCGCGCAAGTACGTGAGGTCGTCCTCTTGGACACACGTCGCGACGCCCGAAGCAAACGCACTGCCGTATCGGCCCGCGCGACCGGCGATCTGCTTGGCGAGTGACGGCGTGATGTCGCTCATGCCGCCGCCACCGCCCGAGAACTTCTTCACGGACGAGAACACGACGCGGCCAATGTTGAGGTTCAGGCCCATGCCGACGGCGTCCGAGGCCACGAGGATGTTGTACGCGTTGTCGCGCGCATTGAAGAGCCGCGCTTGCTGCGACCGCGTCTCGGGCGGCAGCTGGCCGTAGATGATGCAGCACTGCTCGCCCGTCTGCACCTCGATCTCGCGCTTGATCTGGAAGATCTCGCGCCGCGAGAACGCCACGACGCAGTCCCCTGGCTTCACGTGCCGATACGACTTGAGGTGGTCGTCTGCGATCGTGAGCGGCGACCGGCGCTCGTACGACCGGAGCTCGAACGCGTCGCCAGTCGTCTCGCAGAACTTCTGGACCAAGTGCACTGCTTCGCTCGAGCCGCAGACGTGGATCTCGTTCGCTTGGAGCCCAAAGAGCGCGCGCGTCCACGCCCAGCCGCGCTGCGGGTCGCCAATGAGCTGGATCTCGTCGATCACTGCGACGTCCCAGCGCCGGTTGATGTTCGCCATCTCGACAGTGCACGACACGTGCGTCGCGTGCGGTACGAGCTTCTTCTCTTGCCCCGTCACGAGCGACGTGTACAGTCCGTCCATGTTCATGCGCTCGTAGATCTCGAGCGCCAAGAGCCGCAGCGGGCCGCAGTACAAACCGCCGTCGTCGCCGGCTCGCTTGAGGCGCTCAAGCGCTTCGTGCGTCTTGCCCGAGTTCGTCGGCCCTTCGTGGTAGATGATCTTGCGCCGCATAGCCGTGGCAAGCGGATAGAGCTCGTGCGGCAAGCGCAGGTCCGTGAGCTGCTGCAGCGTGTACATCGAGTCCGTATCGATGATCGGAATGTACTGCGCGTCTTTGCAAAAGTCGAGAAAGTACGGATAGAACACGAACGAGTTTGCCTTCTTCTTGTTCGTGTCGAGGTCCTAGGACGATAGATACATGGGCGGTCGATCAGTTGTCATGGTGGATGGTGTTAGTACATGTCGCCAGTGAGGACTGACGTGTCTGTCTGAAGGACGCACGTACCTTGGCAAAGTGCAGGAGCTCGTCTTGGTCTTTGAAGAACTTCTCGGGACTCTTGAGAAACGCTTTGCGGAACGCAGTGGCAGCGATCGACCACTCGGCGGCGTTCAGCCCCGCTTCGACCGCGAGCTCTTTCGCTTCGTAGTTGCGCGGGAACGACTTCATGCGCTTGTGCACGATCTTTGCGAGGTCCGATGGCCACGCCACGACGGCGCTTGGAGCAGTGGCGGCAGTCGTCGTGACATTGCGGCTGCTGCTGCTGCTCGTGCCTGCGATGATGTCAAATGCGCACGACTTCATGTGAGCAACATGGGCATCTATACAGAGCGCCATTGCCATGTATCGATAGATACACACGCACGCATGAACGCACCTTGCACGTTATGGCTGCTGCTCTTGTTGCTGCTGTTTGTGTGCGCATGTGCGGTTGAGAAAGCGCAGCGACTTGCACGCTGTCGGTCGTTTGTGCACTGGAACCACGCAGTGAGCGCAGCTGACGATGCAGGTGCGAGGCTCACAGACGCATTCGTGCGTGCAGGCGCTGAGAGCGCGAGGCGCGAGACGAGCAGCGCGCGCCGCATGGTGTTGCTTTGAGTGACACGCAACGACGACGACTGTCGTGATCGATCGATGCGATGCGATGTTGACTTTGGACTGACTGGTGCTGCTCGAATGTGCTCTTGAATCTCGAGTGTAAGTGAATTGATTCCTAGACTATATAATGAATTTGTTTGTATTTGAGGTTATTATTTCAATGTTGATGGATAAGTGAGGCGATATTTCAAGTTGAACCTCAGGTTGCGGCTGTTTCGAGTAATACTGCAATATGACCTGACGCTATTCAAGAAATACCTCAAATTCGTTCTAGAAGCGACTCGCGACGATCTCACTCGACTCCACGCTCTTGCGGCCATGAAGGCATGCACGTACCGACATGCATGACTACGATGCAAGCGTATCCATTCATTCAATGCACGACATGTTTGTATGTAGCTCTATCTCGATCAAGTGCAACGGACTCCAGTCTCTTCTCTCGCGCTCTTGCTCTAGCAAAAGAGGAACGTCGGCTTGGCAGCCTTGGGCTGACACATGCGCTCCGCGCGCTTGTTCCCGACAATGCGCTGCATGCGGAAGAGGTCCAAGCGCGTAAAAAGCGCAACTGAGCTCTTGCTCGCAAGGTCGCTCTCGTCACCACCGTCGCTACTGCTGCTGGTCGCGAGCATGTTGAGCATCTCGGGGTAGAACGCGCCCATTTGCGGGAGTCCGTACCAA
This sequence comes from Globisporangium takayamanum, assembly GCA_023333735.1. Lineage (NCBI taxonomy): Eukaryota > Oomycota > Peronosporomycetes > Pythiales > Pythiaceae > Globisporangium > Globisporangium takayamanum. The sequence continues at coordinate 5,753 of JAASFL010000548.1, forward strand.
ATGAGCTGGTGCACGCCGCGGAGGAGGTACTGGTGGTAAAAGTGGAACCGCTCCGTCACGAGCATCACGTGCGCTTTGCCGTGGAAGAACGACGTGCGTGCGCGCGAGACTTGCTTGTTCGTCGTGTACTCGCAGCACTGGACGCTCCGAATGAGCTTCTTGTTCATCGAGTCGTTGAAGAGATTGCGCACGCGGACGTAGTCCAAGTACGACGGAATGAAGATCAGCACGTGCTTCTTCGGGTGGTCGAGCAGCGGCTCAAACACGTGCTTGCTAAAGTACGCGAACCGGAGCTCGCACTCGGCACGCGCGCTCAGTCCGCGCTCGGCGTGCACGTCAATGCGCTGGAAGATCTGCTTCACCTGCGGCACGACGCGCGCAATCGACGCCGAGCCGTCCGCGGGGTCGTACACGCGCGCGTACTTGATCGTGCCACTCATGTTCTTGCAGCACTTGGTCACAAGATACTGCAGCGCTGGCTCCACGCCGTGCGCAAACACGATCGTCTGGCGAAAGTACGCACCGAGGAACGCGAGGTTCCACTCGCGAATGCGGCTAAAGTCCGCATGCGGCGCGTCCTTTGGCTGGACGTTCAGCGCGCGCACGACGTGGCGCAAGTGCTCCATGTTCTGCATCATGATGAGACTCGCCGAGTCGACGACGCAGACCTCGATCGATGTGAGAAAGTCCGTCGAGAGGCGTACTGTCTTGGCGGTTGCGTCGTCGTCGAGCTCAACGACTTCGTCACCGAGTTGCTGGCGCAGCCCGAGTGGCGATGCGATGATGATGTCGGCGTTCTGGTACGCGCTGTAGAACCGCAGCGCCTTGCGCGAGAGCGAGAGTCCGAGCTGGAAGCAGTCGTCGTTGTTCCCTTCTGCAAAGACCTTTTGCCACTCGTGGAGGCCGTCAGTATCGGTCTCCGTGTCACTCTCGCCATCGCCACTCGCAGAGCCGTACTCGCTCAAGAACCGGTCTTTGTTGTGGAACGTGTCGACGCTCGCGGGCAAGTGCTCGAGCAAGAGCTTCACGAACGCAAGCGCAGCGCTCCGGAGCGGCAACAGCACGAGCACCGTTGCGCGGCAAAAGCCTTGGTCGCGGTACTCGCGGTCGTCGACGTCGTCGTCGTTCGTACTAGCGCTGGCATCACGCGCCTCGCGCTTGCGCAGTCGCTCCGAGTTGCGCGTGACGGTGTCGCGCGCTTTGAGCACGTGGTTGAGCACGTGCATGGCACTCAAGCGCCGGAGCGTCGCAGTACTTTCGTACGTCTGCGCGGCGTAGAACACATCGTTGTAGGCGCTGAGCTGGTGCAAGAGCGCGTACTCGAGCGATGTCGCAGTCCAGAGCGTCTCCGGGTCGATCTGCTTTGCTTTCCAGGCGCTCAGTAGACGCGATCGGACGTAGAGCTTGCTGCTCACAGGCGCAAGCGCACGCTCAGTCGTACATTCCTCATCACCATCGCCTTTGGTTCCACAGCGGTACGTCGTACTGTACTCGCTCGGCGACGCAAAGTGCAGCGCTTCGCCCTTTGCGTTCACTGGCGCAAGCGCTTTGAACTTCTTCGGCAGCGCGTCGTACGCCGCAGCGTCGCGCTCATCGAACGTTGTGAGGACGAACCGACGTCGGTACGGATCTTCGTCTTGCGCGAGCTCCATCGTGTCATCCGTATCGTCATCGTCATTCGTATCCTCTTCGTCATTGACGTCATCGTCGTCAGCGAGTGCCGCCGCATCGCGAGTCGTCGCGTCCTCAGCGTCTTCATTGTCGTCATCGTCCGAGCGCTCGATCACGTTGCCGTCATCGTCGATCTCTTCGCCGTGTTCGTTCACGAGCACTTCCTCGTACTCACCGTCTTCGTCTTCGCCGTCTTCGTCACTGTCCGAGTCCATAGCAGTCGCAGCACCAGCAGCTGGCTGGAACGTCTGGACAAACTGGTCAAAGACTGAGCGACGACGCGCCTTTGAAGCGCTCGACTGGTCGTTGTCGCTGTCGCTCGACGCATCACTGTCGCTTGCGCTGTCGTTACCGTCATTTGCAACAGCAGCAGCGCGTTGCTGCTGCTCGAGCTGCTTGCGCTGCTTCTTGGTCAAGTGCGCAGTGGCGTCGACGCCGTCGTAGAGTGCATCGGCGTGGCGCTGCTGCAGCGCCAAGTACTGCGCGCGCTGCCCCTGCTTCTTTTGCTCGACAGTGCTCACGAACGTCCGCTTCTTCTTCTGGAACGTCTGCTTCTGTTTCTTCCACTGCCCAAACATCGACTCTTTCGGCTCGCGCTTGGCGCGCTTGCTACTCGATTCGGCATCCCCGTCGCTGTCATCAGCGCCGCTGCGGCCGCGCTTTGCTGGCGCAGTGTAGTCGTCCCAGACGTTGCTCTTGCGCTTCTTCGCGCCCTTCTTCTTGCTGCCACCGCCGCTCTTGCGTGGACCCATGCTCGTTCGATCACTTGCTTGACCTGCTTGCTTGACCTGCTTGCTTGACCTGCTCGCTTGTGGACGAGTGTGTCTGTTGGTTGATGGCTGGTGCAAATGCGCAAGAGTGACCGACCACTGCACACTTGCCTAAACTATACTGACCGAATAGTCAAGCACAGGACCGAATCGAACAACCTTGGGTACTCTATGTGGACTGAACGAGACCTTGTGATAGACTTAATGATAAAAGTGCGGGAGTCGCACATTCGCCCACAAGACAAGACGTTTGTATAGTTGTATGCTCTTCGTCCCGAAAAGCGTCACCGCCTCGATCGCGTACCAAGTCGACCGTCTCGTCGAGCTCACAGTCAGCTGTCCACGCGACAGCAATGCACGCTGGAGAGATGAGCGCTCGACCGCTGTCGTCGCAATGACGCCGCACCCTCGGAAGCGCAGCCACACTGGTCGAGACTCCACTTGTGGCGTCACGACGGCGAGCACGGCGAAAACGGCGGCCGAACTAGTACTCAGCCTGCGCTCGTCTACCAACCGCCTCCTGCTGCGACCCCACCCGACGTCGCTGTCGCCAGCACTCGGAGCACACCTCGTCCGCTCATTCGGTGCCTCAGCTCGATGGTTGGCATTTCAAAGACTGCGTTCGACTTACTTGCAGCATCGTCGTCGACGCCGTTCGCCGACCAGCTCTTCACGACCCGACTGTGATCCTTGTTCTCTCGACACTGCCGAGTCGAACAGCTCGTTGCTGATCATGAAGCAGCAGTAGTGCGGTAGAACAGCAGAGTGATGTCATCGCAACGATGCTCCAACACTAGTTTTGCCTGCTACTTCTATTCAACTCGTCTGGCGGTCTCGAACGGCGCTCCGCGATCGAGTGTCGTTCGCTCCATGCTTGGCAACGCTGGTTGTGAATGACGTCGAGCTGTCAAGACTCGCTCGGGCGTGAGCAGCCTACTTTGCTCGCAACACATGCGCGCCACACGGCGAACCCACACATTTGATTGACTCAAGCGCCACCTCAGGCTCCAGTTCGGAGCGAGTGCCGCTTTACGAGAGGCTCTATCGTTTGCAATGGAGAGATGTCCCAGTTCACAGATCAGACCGCGCCATGGCGCTCCGAGAAGCGAGTGTCGCGCTGTGTACAGCGTCCTCTCGAGCGCTCGTGCCGTCGAGGTCGGTCAGGTCAGGTCGGAGGGAGATCGCGGCCGATCTTGGCTTTGCCTCCGTATCTGACTGCCGTGTCGATCGATCTGGCTCGAGGGACAGCAGCAATGTGCTGTAAGCCCCTCGCTTTAGTGCTCGCGTGCTTGAGCTGAGACTTCCTTGAGCGCTCACGATCCATTCAGGACGATGCACGAGAGCAGCTTCGATCGATGCGATAGCGCACTCGAGCAGTGAGGAAGTGCACGATCGGGCATGCAACAGAGGTGCTAGCATTCTATAGTGTACGCAAGTATAAAACTGCTCGCTCTGTCGTGCGCATGCTACGTAGTATACAAACATCAAGTTAAACCATGCTAACACTCGATAAAGTACGAACCAGAAGTCAAGCGCGGAGTAAGCTCGAATCCTCCGAGGGTCACTTCGCGAGTTACGTACAACATCGGTCCGTGACGGTGTTCATGTACTTGAACGACTGCCCAGAAGGCGGCGAGACGGTCTTTCCGTACTCGAAGGAGCGCTTGGTCACTGGCATCAAGCGCGAAGGAAGGGACTCGCTGTGCCGCCAACGAAGCTCTTTGCGTCCATGTTCTACTCGCAGACGCCGATGAACTAGCAGCGTGAGGCCGTTAGTAAGGACACCTACTAGTGAGCAGCAGCAGATCGCGCGCAAGTACATCGACGACGAGCATCGCGAGCATCTGAAGCTTCTACGATGGCGTCTCCACGCAGCTCGCCGCGCGCAGATGCTGCTGCTACCTCTGCAGACGCGACGAACACTACTGCTGCGGATGCTGCTGTCGACACAGTGCACTTAGATTTTTCTAATTTCTTCACTATCAAAATGTGCTGAGCAGTTCAAAAACACTCGTCACTTCGACAATTCGCACTGCAACCTGCAAGGCTCCGGTCTGGTGAAGAAGACCTCGTTGTGCACGAGTGCACCAACCACGCAACGCATCATGACGCTGCAGATCCCAGAAGTAGACCTCTCGAGCCCGCACGCGAGCGAGCAGCTCCGTCAGGTGCGTGTTATGCGAACTTGATCTCCTGTGCAGGTGAGTGCTCACTCACACACGATGGCTCGCACACACTCACTCACTCACACACACATGTACACTGTGTGTGGCTGACGCTTGCGCTCGCAGGCGTGTACAGAAGTGGGCTTCTTCTACCTCGTGAACCACGGCATTGACCCTGCGCTCTTGACGCAGCTCTACGCCGAGATGGCGTACTTCTTCCACCTCCCAGCAGCGGAGAAGCGCAAAGTGCTCGCGAACAAGTACATGCGCGGCTACACGCTCATGAACGAAGAAACGCTCGACCCAGCAGTCCAGACGCAAGGTGCGTATGTCTACCGTATGAGTCGATCGATCGCTATGGCCACAGTCGCGAGCCTTGCTAGCGTCCATCGACTAACTGACGGACGAATGGACTCATGAACAAACGCCATACCTTCACACAGGCGACACGAAGGAGGGGTACTACATCTGCCGCCACGTCGAGCCGGATAGTGACGAGATGCAGTACCCACTGCACGGACCGAACGTCTTTCCCGACAAAGCGACGTGTCCGACGTTCCAAGAGACGACCGAGATGTACTACGCAGCGATGTGCGCACTCGGCTATCGCGTCGCGCAGGTCTTTGCAACAGCCGCTGGCGCACCGGGTGCGTTCGACGCGCCAGGGATGTTTGACAGACCCATGGCGGCGCTCCGACTGCTGCACTACGGCGCAGTCACGTCGGACGTTGCGCGCGGCGTCTTTGGCGCAGGCGCGCACACGGACTACGGTCTCCTCACGCTCCTCTCGACCGACGCGAACCCGGGACTGCAGATTTGGTACCAAGACGCGTGGCTCGACGTCCCGCCACGCGCCGACGCGTTCATTGTGAACATTGGCGACATGGGTGAGCGCTGGACGAACGGCGTGTTCACGTCGACGCGTCACCGCGTCGTGAACACGAACGGCCGCGAGCGGTACTCGGTCCCGTTCTTCTACGAGCCCAACTTTTCGTGCGTCGTCGAGTGCTTTGCGTCGTGCGTGAGTGCGAGTCGTCCAGCCAAGTACGCTCCGACGACGAGCGGCGAGCACTTGGTCGAGATGTATCGCCAGACCCACGCAGCGTTTGAATCAGAGGCCAGTGCCACGACCAGTGCGTAGCCATGTCGTCAGCCACTTCGCCCGTAGTCTATCTGTCCGTCAATCAGTCATATGTGTAGGGAGGTCGCTCTACTCGGCACTGAGAACACGGAGCGTCTCGCAGAATGTGAGAACGTCGTCGTTGAGACCGAGGAAGCACGTCTTGTCGAGCTGCAGAACCTCGAGCGTCTGGAGCAAACAGATGCGCGTCGGCAGTGTCGCCAATGCGCTGTTCTTTGCGACGTACAGACGCTCGAGCGTCGTGCACGTGCCAATGGTCTCTGGGAGCGCAGCGAGTGCGTTGCTCTGGAGACAGAGCGTCGTTTGGTGCGACAGTGTGAAGAGCTCGCGTGGCAGCGCCGTGAGCTTGTTGTGACTCACATCGAGCACCTGGAGACGCGAGAGCTCGCTGAGCGCAGCTGGGAGCATCGTGAGCTTGTTGTGGCTCAGTTGCAGCTCGTGGAGCGCACTGAGGTGCTGCCAACCACGCACTGGCAGTCGCGTGAGTGCGTTATCGCTCAAGTCGAGGAACGCGAGGCTCGCGAGCCCAAACAGTCCGTTCAGCATCGTCATCGCCATGTCTGCGCTTGCCGTCTCGCTCTTGTCGTTGTCGTCGTCCTCGTCACTACCGTCGCTCTGTCTGCTGTTGCTCCAGTGCTGGAGGCGATTGTCTGTGAGTGTGAGCGTACGCAAGCGCCGCAGTGTGCGAACTGCGTCTTGTGGGGACACGTCGAGTCTGTTGGCGCTGAGCGTGAGACTCTCGAGTGTATGGAGCTGACCGAACGACAGTGGGAGTGTCACTAGACTGTTGTGCTGGAGATAGAGCGTCATGAGCGCTGGGAGGTCGCCAAAGCGCACTGGCAGCTCGCGCAAGCTGTTCCTCGATACGTTGCACGTGCGCAGCGCTGTGAGGTTACTGAACACCGGTGGGAGCGCTTTGAGCTTGTTTGCGCTCGCGTCCAGGCGCTCGAGCTTGTGGAGACAGCAGAGTGACTTGGGCAGCTTCCGCAGTCGGTTGCTGTGGACGTCTAGTAGTGCGAGTGCCGAGAGGTTCCCGATCTCAGCTGGCAGTGTCGCGAGCTCGTTCGAGTGGAGCCAGAGCTGCTCGAGCGAGACGAGGTCGCAGAAGTTGCCCATGAGACCCTCGAGCTGGTTGTTACTGACGTTGAGCGCTCGCAGGCGCGTGAGTTCGTGGAACGACAGCGGGAGCGTCTGCAAGTCGTTGCGCTCGAGCGAGAGGCGTCTAGTGTCAACAGATACATACCATACAGATAGAGAGAGAGTATCGCGCAGACCACACGACAGTCGTAGTCGCATCGACACAGATAGAGAGTCATGTGAGCGCGTGGTAGTGGAGCCACTATACACACACAACCAGCCAAACCACCATCACACATGCCAATGCAAACAAGTGACGCACTCGAGTAGCACGAGACAGCCAAAGCTCGCAGGCAACGCCCCTAAACGCGTGCCAATGAGCGCGAGTTCGCGCAAGTGAATCGCTTTCGCAATCGCAGCCGGCGGCAGGAGAAGCACGTCGCGGTTGACGATCGTGAGCGACGTGCGGCCGTCCGTGATCGCGTCCTCGAGCTGCTCGAGCGCGCGCGTCGAGACTGAGGTGCCCACGTCGTTGCTTTGGTGTTGAGTGTCTGCTTTGGTGCTGTTGTCGTGGACGCTGGAGCGTCGAGTCGAGTCCCACAGCCTTTCGCGACGTTTGACAGACCAAGCACTTCAACTCGTACATTAGCGAGTTGTAGCATCCGTGTGGACTACATGAATGTTGGCAACAAACACCCCTTCTGGATACCAGCGTTTGTGTATGCTTGCAGTCAGACGTCTTCCGTGCACTTGCAAGTCGATCGAAAGTGACTTGCTGTTTGTATGCTTCAAGCGAGCGAGCGAGAAATGTGGACAACAGCAGAAGATTTGGCTTGATCAGCAGCAGCAACACAGCAAGCAGACCAAGTGACTGTCTGCAGCAGCAGCAGCGCCACGACAGCAGCAACCTAGCGAGCAAGTAGCCATGAGCATCAAGGTGCGAGTGTATGCTGTAGCAGCAGCAACGCACCTATTGTCTTTCTCTCTCTTTCTATCGATGTCTATCTGTCTGTGAGTGTGCATGGGTGTGCGTGTGGTCGCTCACTGCTCGGCAATGTCAATATGCACATGCACATGCACACGCGCGTAGAACCTGTTTGGGTTTGGGCCAGCAGCGAAACTCGCGATCGAGCTCGATGGCGCCGACACACGCGCGCTTGTGCGCCACCCAGCTGACAAGACGCGGCAGATCCCGCTCTTCCGCGAAGACGAAGGCGTGCGTGGCTCACTCCGCGTCACAGTCCCTGACGCAAAGCGACTTGAGCACACAGGCGTGAAGATTGAAATGGTTGGCGTGATTGAGATGCCGCACGAGCGCCAGACAACGTACGAGTTCACGAGCTTACTCCGTGAGCTCGCAGGCGCTGGCGCAATTGAGCACGAGCAGACGTTTGCGTTTGACTTTTCAAGCGTCGAGAAAGCGCACGAGAGCTACTACGGCCGCAGTGTGCGGCTCCGGTACTACGTTCGCGCGACGGTGACGCGGTCGTACGCAAATAATGTCGTCGCTGAGCAAGACGTGTGGGTCCAGATCCTCGGCTCGCCACCGCCGCTGAATAACACGATCAAGATGGAGGTCGGGATCGAAGACTGTCTGCACATTGAGTTTGAGTACGACAAGTCCAAGTACGTACGCTCTTTGCATCGGGTCGATGAGCGCATGTGTCTTGTACTGCATAGCTTACACTTGTATGCACGTGTGTGGTTGGAATGATGCATTTCGGCAGGTACCACTTGAAAGACGTCGTGATCGGCAAGATCTTCTTCTTGCTCGTGCGCATTAAGATCAAGCACATGGAGCTCGCGATCATTCGGCGCGAGATCGTCGGTGCGGGCTCGGAGAAGCACAACGAAAGCGAGACGCTCACGAAGTTTGAGATCATGGACGGCGCGCCAGTGAAAGGCGAGTCGATCCCAGTGCGGCTCTACCTCGCACCGCATGCGCTCACACCGACGTACCGGAACGTCCAGCACAAGTTCTCGATCAAGTACTTCCTCAACCTCGTGCTCGTCGACGAAGAGGAGCGGCGGTACTTTAAGCAGCAGGAGATCATGATCTGGCGCAAAGCATTTGGGTAGAGAGACATGGAGCCTCAAATCGATGCAAGGCGACAGTATGCACGACGAGAGACATCGACCAAGTGCCTATACATTCCGACTGACTTGCTGGCTGCACATGACTGAGCTGTGTGTCGCCTCGCTACCTTCTCTCTTGGTCGCGTCATTCGCTCAGCGTGAACGCGAGCGTGAACGTGAGCGAGAACGTGAGCGGCGACGGCTGCTACGGCGTGGCGGCGAGTACGAACGTGACCGCGATCGCGAGTAGGATCGACCACGACGGCTGCGACTGCGACTGCGGCGCACTGGCGATCGCGACCGTGATCTCGAGTACGGCGAGCGTGACCGCGAGCGGGATCTCGACCACGAACGCGACCGAGAACGCGGTGAGCGCGATCGGCGCCGTGTACTGACTGGACTGCGCGGTCGTGGAACACTGCGTGAGGTCTCGTCGTTGCTACTCTCGTCACGCTCCTAGATCCACAGCCACCACCACGATCATCCACCCATCCGTCAGTCAGTCAGTCAGTCAGTCAGTCAATCAGTCAGTTAGGTACACAAGTGGACTCGGTACCTCGCGAATGCGCACGCGCTCGCCCATGAGCTCTGCGTGATCGAGCTTCTGGATCGCGCGCTCCATGTCGTCGTGGGCCGCAAACGACGCAACGCCATTGCCGCGACGATCAACGTCAGCATGGGCGACGTCGCCGCCGTCGCACAGAAAGTCCTTGAGGTCTTGCCAACTCGCGCTTGACGGGAGATTCGTCACTTTCACGCGGTACTGCGTCCCACGGAGGCTGCTCCGCCATTGTCGTCACAAGAGCGACAACGTGAGTCCCATGGGCGAATCGCCATACAAAACAATGCACAGACGTACCGACTGTCCAAGCTCGTGCTCTCGCGTGCACCGCTGTGCGAGATCTCGACGCGCAGTCGACTGCCTTGGAACTCTCGTCTGCGCGTGTGTGCAAGTGCGTCAGTCAGTTGCGTGACGCCATGACTGGTATTCATTGTGACTGTGCGTTGGACGCACACAAGCTGCACGAAGTACGTGTTGATCGTGACGAAAGCCACGCATGTGTATCGGAATGGGGGATAGCGAGCGAGGCGTGACGACAGTACAAATGGCAGCAGATGATCATTAGACGTACCCGTGCATTGATCGGACTGCATCGCTCGCATCGCGCTCATCTTCGTACTCCTAGTGGCCACCGAGCCATGTACACGTACACGTATATACACGCATGATCAAATGTCAGTCTGTTGCAACGACCATGCCATGTACAGATGCACACCATGAGAGAGAGAGGATGCGGGAGCGCAAGACGTACGATGAAAGCGAATGGCGGTGGGCGCTGTGGATACTTGACCGCGACGGCGCGGATGCGGCCAAACTTGTCAAACGCGCTCTCGAGGTCGTCTTCGCGCACACCAGCCGACAAGTTGCCCACGAACACGCGTGCCATTGTGCGCCGCGCAACGAGCAGATCACTTGCTTGTGCGTACTTGAAACGCTGGTGTTTGAGTCGAAATAGTGATGAAATCGAGTTTTACTCTCGATTTCATCACTACTGAGACCTCAATCTGTGTATAAATCGATCACCGAGATGGGATGCCTTACACTCTTGCCTTGCGCTCACTGCTCGCATGCGCTTCATCACTCTCTTGTTCACCACCAACAAGCCAAACTGTGCAAGATCCTGAGGTCTTGCAAGAGGCATCAGTTGGTACGTCTTGTACTAGCATTGGTGCCAATAAGACAGTGTCGTAGCAGCAGTTATGATGCATCGAGGAGTGCCATCTCGCGGAAGTCTTTGCTGCTCGCCATCGAGCTTCACTTCGTGCGCACTCGTAGTACTGTACTCTCAACACTTTGCTCCATGCCGAATGCACTGCGTGACGAAGCGCTTCAGCTGCACGCGAGTTCGTCAAGACGTATTCGCTCCTAACGCAGGCACATGACGACTGTTGCGCAACGAACCTCTGCTCTCGTGAACGAATGAATGAATCAAGCGAGGTGCGTTCGTTGCGCTTCACGACGACGACGTACAAGAACGCAGGCACTAGTACATCGTGTGCTTATGGTCGTGTACGTACGCCTCGTGCAACAGTCAACCCTTGACTGGGGGGTCAAAGAGCCTAACTTGTTGCTTAGGCTGGACTTCTCTCCTGCCAGAGGGAACTACCCAGCATTACTACGTTGTCTAGACTACATGATTGTTGGTCTCTGGCCCAATGTGAGTGGCGGTGTTGCAAAGATGGA
>JAASFL010000549.1:0-16881 GCA_023333735.1 Globisporangium takayamanum
TATATGTAGGTTTATATGTAGGAGCGAGGTTTTATCCATAAAACCTCTAGGAGCCCTTCGGGTGCATTAGGAGCCGCGGCGAGCAGCGCCGCGAGCAGCAGCAGGAACCAGGACTGCATTTTAACTCAGTTGCAAATTTGTCTTCAAGCGCTCAAGTCTCCTTCTTCTTCCTCCCTCCAAGTCGGGACGCTTCCTCAAGACGCACAAGCGTGCAAGCCGTGTTTGAGGGACTGTTCAGGGAACAGCGCCCTTTTACACATGACGCTCAGATCGATCGAATAGTGGGCATTTTTGAAAACAATTCAATTCGCAGGTGGGCTTTTCTAGTGATTTGTGGTGATGGCCAATGTTACAGATGTTAGCCATCCGTGTATCTCGTGCCATTCGCAAACGAACACCAAGGCAGCAACTACATATTGCAGCAAGACAACGTGTCAGTACACACCAGCACCGCAGCAAGGGCATTCCTCTCTTCCGCTAGCATCCACACTCTGCCTTGGCCGATTCGATCCCCCGACATGAACCTTTGGTCGATTCTCTCCCGCAAGGTAATGTTAGTCATCATCCAAAGGGACTAGCCTGATACAATAAAGAATTTGTTAGTCACATCAGTTATGAGAGGGTTTGTTTTGATTCAAATCGATTTGTTTATCCGGATCTTTGGGATTATCGCATAATGCTATATTATACGATTTATCGCAAAGTACACTGCGTACCAAAATAAAATTGGTAGTACCGTATTTAACGTATGTGCAGCAATAACAATGTCCAGGTGCATTCCGCCTCTTATCTTAACGTTTGTAAGCTGATCAAGCAAATGTTGAGTGATCGCAAATCGTCAGGATGCGTATTTTTCCAAATCAGCCACTGTACTCTCGCCTCAGAAAAAGTCGCATTATCGACGGAGTACCGTGGACGTTGTCAAAACATCCTACTCACATACAATTTCCAAGATGTTCAAGAATCATGAGAAAATTCGAAGTTTCTCACTCCTCTCAGTACATTTCACTCGCTTAAATTCGCACCTCACTTGTTTCAATACATTTGTGCTGTACTTGGTTTCAGTATGCTTTGCATTCTTCGCAGCAACTCCAGCCACACTCTCCCCACAACTGTGCGGTCCTCCACGACTTTGACGACGACGACTTCCAGGAAGATGCAGGCGCTGCTGACTCGTCCCCTCCGCGCGGCGGCCCCGCGTGGCGCGCGCGCCATGGGCTCGCACAAGGCGCACGTGCACATGCCGGAGACCGCCATGCTCACGAACAACGTACGTCTCTATTTTGCTTGAACAAACGAGCGCTTCGTTCGTTTTGTTGCGAGCTCAAGCACAGTCGTGCTCATGGCTCGTTCCTTCGTTTGCGTGACGCTCACACTCGTTGCTGCTTGCGACGCATGCAAACAATGGATGGTGGATACTAGGGCACGCACGTGTTTGAGCGCAAGGGCTGGGAGTACTCTACATACATGGCGTTCACGATCGCGCCGGCGATGCTCTACCTCGGCATCACGAACGCCCCAGAGACCGACTCGGAGGTGTTTGCCAGGTACGTCTGCGCATCATATGAGCTGCTGCGTGTATGCACAGTCCCTCACCAGAGTCTGCGTCGATCTGTGTATGTGTATGTGTATCGACTAGAAACGAGGCGTACGCGCAGCGCAAGGGCCACGTGCAGTTCGAAGTCACGAAGCGCCCGACCGGTCCGATCGCCTCTCAATACACATACGAGCGCGTACGTCTCTTCCCGTCCTTCCCTCACTCACATGCGACGCGTGCAAGTACACGACGATCGTGACTGACGCGCTTGGTCTTTCTGTGCTTCTGTTCTGCTCTTCAGGCGGAGATTGGCGAGCGACCGACGCTCGCGTAAGCGTCTGGAGCTCTCCGTCTCCACACTACGAGCTCTCTCTCTCTACTAGCGCATTGCACGCGCCTTTGGTGGATCTGAGACTCTGTCTGTCGATCCCAATCAAACAGACAGACAGACAGACAAGCAGACAGCAGGAGCAGCTAACCGCAAGGAACAACACGCTGTTGACGAGGCGATCGCCACCATTCGCATTGCGTTCTCTCGCTCTCTAGGCGCACTCTACTCGGCCAGGAACGCTCGGATCTGCTCGGCCGTGCCACAGCTCCTGCCAAACACACACACACGTCGACTTGTGTGAAGCTTTGTCCTTAGACAGACAGATAGAAAGTCGCGTACCTCGCTGTTGCCTTTGGCGCGTGCTGCTTGATCAAACCCGTGAGCACGCCCCCGTAGCCGAGCTCGACAAAGTCGTCGACGCCGCTTGCGAGACACGCGTCGATCGACGCGCTCCACTGCACTGGACGCGTCACTTGCTCGGTCAAGACGTCGCAGAGCTCGTCGGGTGTGCGCTTCTCGCTCGCACGCGCTTCGACGTTCCAGACCACTGGTGTCTGCGGCGGCTCGAGCATCGCAGCGTGCTCGGTGAGGAACGCGCGGAGCTGCGCTGCTGCTGGCGCCATGAGCGCACAGTGGAACGGCGCGCTCACGTCGAGCGGCACAGCGCGGCGCACGCGCTTCTCGGTCTTGGCGATCTCGATCGCAGCCGCCACTGCCGCGGCGTCGCCGCTAATCACGCTCTACGAGCCAACCACATACATACACCGGCAGTAACGTTAGCGCCGCCTCTGTGATCAGAGCGACGTCCCTCCTACAGACGCACAGACACACAGACCTGCTTGCTCGAGTTGTAGTTCGCCACTTGGCACACGCGTGCAGTCTGCTCCGCTGCGAGGCGGCAGATCTCGTCTGCGTCGCGTGCGCTCACAGGCATGAGCGCCGCCATGGCACCGACGCCTGGCGCGACCGCCGCTTGCATCGCAGTGCCGCGAAAGCGCTATACAGCAGTGACGTACGTATAGAGTGAGAGTGTAGTGAGTCGTCACGCCATGCAACCAAAGCGAGCAAGCGGAACAGCTGATGATGGTGATGATCGATAGCCAAGCAGGACGCACCACGAGCTTGATCGCGTCTGCGAATGCGAGCGAGTCGGCGGCAACGAGCGCCGTGTACTCGCCGAGCGAGTGACCAAGGACGAATGCAGCACGCGATCGCACGTCAAAGCCGGACTCGTGCTGCAGCACGCGCAGCACAGCGATCGAGTGCGCGAGGATCGCCGGCTGCGCGACGGCGGTCTGCGTGAGCTTGTCCTGCGGTCCATCGCGCAGGAGCGTGAGGAGGTTTACATCTGCAGCTTCGCTCGCTTCGTCGAGCACGTCCTTGACAATGCGCGGCCAGCTCTCGAGAAGCTCCTGCGCCATGCCCACGCGCTGCGAGCCCTGGCCAGGGAACACGAGCGCAAGTCGTCGCGCTGCCATTGCTGTTGTTGATGTCGCTCGCAATTTCAAAAGTATCCGATACATGTCAATGGAATCTCATTCTATACAAAAACACATATATTCGAGTCTTGTCAGGCAGTCATGACAAGCATCAATCGGAAGACGTCCTCCTCGATGAACTGCATGCGCAAGGAGCGAACAAGAGGGAATGGATGTGTATAGATGATGATGCTGGTGATGCAGTAGTGTTTGCAAAGTGCACACGACTCGAGAGCGAGCGAGCGAGTCTGGAGTGTGATCTGGAGTCTACCGACGTCCGCGGCGATCTTCGCGACGGCGACCACCACCACCGCCGCCACCGCTGCGGTCTTCGTTGCCACGACCACCGCCATCGCCACGTCCGCCGTCGCCACTCCGTCCTTGTCCACCGCGACGATCATGGCCACCACCACCGCCACCGCCTCGGCTACACCAGACACATGCAACCGCAAGAGCGTCAGCTCAACTGCATCATGTGGTACACAAGCAAGTACCATCGCAACAAAACAGTCCGTACCTCTGGTCACGCTGCTGCTGTTGCTGTCCGTTGCCAGTGCTCACTGAGCCGTTGCCGTCGACGTGCTTACGATCGCGACGCGACCGCTTCTTCTCGTCCTGCATGCCGCGCTGCTTGGAGTCGCTGCTGTCGCCCCCGCGACTGCCGTGACCGCCGCCACCACCACCTCCGCTGCCGCGGCCCGAGTCGCGGCGACGACGGTCGTCAGCGTTTTCTGGCGCACCAGGTGTCGCTGCAGAACCCGAGCCAACGCGGTCGCCATCGTCCTCGCGCTTGCGCGACGTCGACACGAGCGACACCATCTTGCGCATTGAACTTCCTGCTCCTGCTGGTGCTGACGACGATGTCTGTGGACGCTCAGAGCGCTCGGCATCACCGCCACTGCGTACAGCAGACACACTGCTCTCACTGCTGCGTGCTGCCGGCAAGTCGCTCTTGTTGCTGCTGCCACTAGCGTCCATGCGCTCGCGGCGCTGCTCTTGGTCTTTCTTCTCCGTGAGCTGGCGACGCAGTTGCGCCTCCGAGAGCTCGAGACGCTGGCGCTTGCGGCTCTCGCCACTTGCATCGTCGCTCTCGCGCTTCAGTGCCTCACTGGAGCGGCCTGCGCTGCTGCTGCTGCTGCTGCTGCTGTTGCTCGTCTCTTTGCTTGTTGTCGTCACTGGCGCAGTCGACGCTGGTGCATTAGCCGCAGCTGCTGCCTCGTTGCGCTCACGGCCATTGCGACGTGCATCTGACGAGCGACTGCGGCGTTCACGCGAGCGATCGCGCTTGCGCCCTCCGCTTGCCGGTGCGTCTGCGCCATTGCCACGCATGCTGCTGTTGTTGTTATTGACGGACGATGCAAGCGGCGGTTTGCCAGGCGACGCCTCTCGACCTTCACGTCCTTCACGACCGTCACGTGCCTCACGACGTCCGCGCTTCTCGTCGCCTGGACGTCCGCTGCTCGCATTGCTCTCGTCTACGCCGCTGCTGCGATCCGAGTCGCG
This sequence comes from Globisporangium takayamanum, assembly GCA_023333735.1. NCBI lineage: Eukaryota > Oomycota > Peronosporomycetes > Pythiales > Pythiaceae > Globisporangium > Globisporangium takayamanum. The sequence goes on from JAASFL010000549.1 coordinate 4,850, forward strand.
GCGTTTGAGCCGTGAACCAGACGACGATGACGACGGTCGGTTCTCTCGCTCGCGCGCACTCTCGGTCGCCGTCGTCGCTGCAATCGACGACGGACGCTCACTGCTGCGCCGCGACGATGACGACGACGAGCGACCAGCAGGTGGTGCAGTCGACGCTGATGACGACGGTGGCGGAGTGCTGATCTCGCCACTTTCAAGGTCCTGACGGAGCACGCGCGCAGTCTTTCGGTCGCGCGACGACGACTCGCTCGCACTCGTCTTTGGCGCGTCGGACGCCGCCGAGGCACTCGCGCGCAGACTCGGCTTTGCTGGATCTGTTGCTGCGCCTTCTTCATCGCCATTGTCGTTGTCGCCCGTCGCTGCGCTCGTGTCTTTGCCAGTAGTAGCAGCAGCAGTGACCGCTGCTGCCTTCTTCACACTCGCAAGAGCGAGAAGCTTGTCTTCCACGAGCGTGCCCTTGCGCTTCGTCAAGAGCGCAAAGTACCGCTTCGCCATGATCTTGATGTCTTCGCGGTCCTCCTTCGTAAGTCCTTCGACGATCGCGAGCAAGCGCTCGGCCGTGCTCTTGCTCGCCGGAAAGACGTCAATGATCTTGGTCAAGACGATGAGCGTGTTGCGCATTGGCATGTACTCGCTGCTCGCGAGCGTCGCGGCAAAGACCTTGGCCATCCACTTGTGCCACTTGGCAAACACGAGCTTGTACTGCCGATGTGGCAATGTCTTGGTCGGGTCGTGCAGGTCGACGCTAAAGCCGCTCTTGCCGTGCACGGCGTCCTCTTCGTACGCGACGGCGCTCTGGTACCAGCGCGCGAGGACGTGGAGCGTCTCTTTGAGGAAGATCCCAAAGTTCCCTGCTTCGCGCTCCGTGACACAGAGCACGATCGACGGGAGCTTGAGGTTCACTGTGTTGTAGTACTGCAGCGTACTGAACTCGGGCGTGTCGATCGCATGGAGTCGCTCCATGAATTTGGCGCAAAAGAGCGCGTCCTCTGGCGACAGCAGCGCGCGTGGGATCACACACGTCTGGAGCAGTGCGTGCACCGCCGAGCGGTTGTCTTCGCGCGCAAAGAACGCGCGCTTCGTGGCCTCGAGGCGCTCAAACACGCGCTTGCGGTGCGCCACTTGGTCCTTCTGCTCGTTCGTGAGCTTATCGATGCGCTGCGTCGTCTTCTCTTTGAGCTTCTTGCGCTCCGTGCCGCTCAAGCTCGCGTTGTTCACGCCGCCAGGCGCAGTGAGCGACGTCCGGAGCCGCACGATCTCGGCTTCGTACTGCGCAAACGGGACGTAGATGTCGTACAGCACGAGGCTCCAGAACGTCACGTACAGGTCTGGCGTCATGCCACTGAACGCATTGTCGTCAGTGGTCGCCGCTGCGCTGTCCTGCGCTGTCAGCACGGCAGCGCGGACGTCCGCCAAGAGCTCGGGCGCGTCAATGCACCAGCGCGCTGGCGTCTCGGCGCTGCCATTCGCACTCGCACTTGCGCCAGTTGCGTGGATGCTCCGCGGCGCGCGGCGCAGCACGGGGTCGTCCGACCGCATCGCTGGTCGGCAGAGCGTCATGGCGAGCTCTGGCTGGATGTGGTACTCGCGCACGAGCGACGTGAGCGACGGGAGCATCGCAGTGTACGCAGCTGGGTCGACGACGCTGTGGAGGAACTGCAGGAGCTGACTGAGCGTCATCTGACACGTGTCGTAGACGCGACCGAGGAGCTTCAAGTGCGTCTGCGGCGAGCCTTCGTGGTGCTCAATGCGGCTGCGCATCTGGCAGATCAAGAGCACGAGCGGGAGCGCGAGGTCGCGCTTCACAAGCGCGTCGCGCAGGCGTGGGATCGCGCGGCGGTTCATGAGCTTGGGGTCTGTCGGTTCGTGGCCGAGGTGCGGACCACCGGCGAGCGCTTCGAGCTGACTGAGCGAGATGTCCTCAAAGCTGATGCACGAGCCCATCTTCGAGAGGAGCTCGCTCAAGACGACGAGGTCCACGGACTCCCAGTTCCGCAGGCGCTGGATCAAGTACTGGAGCAAGCCCGAGAGCTCCACGGTTGGGTACTTGCGGTAGAAGCTCCCAGCAAAGCTCGCGAGCGACGCGAGCCAGAGCGAGATGTTCGTGCCGTCGGCTTTCATCGCTTGGCGCGACGTCGCGAGCTCGCGCACGAGCACAAACGACAGGACGTCCATGCCAAGCGGTGTGATGAACTTGAACGACTCGACGACGGGCTGGATGAGGTTGTCGTACGACTGGATCTGCCGGAGCATCGTGCGAAAGACTGTGAGCGGGTTCGCATGGGCAAAGTGCGTGAGCGACCGCGCCGACGGCTTTGCGCGGTCGGCAGTGAGGCGGCGCATGACTTTGCGCGTCGCTTGGACGACTTGCGCGTCCACGAGCTTCATCTCCGGGTCCGTCGCGTACGCCGCTTGCCACTGCTCGTACATGCGGTACCGCTGCTCGAACGGATAGAGCTTCACGAGGTCCCAGAGCTGGAACACGGCGCTCGGGTTCGATCCCAAGTGCGTCACGGCCGGCAAGAAGCTCTTGACAATGAGCGTGTGGACGCGCGCAAGCAGCTGCTCGTGCGTGATAGCGGCGCTCGCGTCTGCTGCTGGTGCCTTTGGTGCGCGCTCGACCGCGTGGCTGATGATCCGCAAGAGCTTCGTGAACAGCAGCGGGTCGTGGTGGAGCTGTCCGCCGAGCATCTCGAGGATCGGGAACACGACCGCCACGAGCGTCTCGGGCGTTGTCACAGGCGCGGCGGTCGTGGCACTACTGCTGCTTGTTGTGGTCGTCGTCTTTGCACTGCTACTGCTGCTCGTACGCGCAACGAGCTGCATGGTCTGGAGCGACAGCGGCGCGTAGAGCGGCGCAATGAGCGCGTGCACGGACGCACAGAGCTGCGCACTCAGCGGCTTGTACGCGAGCGGGTTCACGCCGCGGCTCTGGAACCACGCAATGAGCTCAAACGCACGCGCATCGGCACCGATCTCCAAGAGCCCGACGATCAACCCAAAGACCTGGTTGTGCTCGTCCGCGTCCTCATCGTGCGCGCTCTTGTCTTTGCCATCGGCGGCGCTGTCGGTGGCTTTCGCCGTGAGGTTCACTTTCCCAAACGCCTGCGCCGCAGCTTCGAGCGCCTGCGTCCGCGCTGCGTACTGCGCGACGATCGCGTCTTTCGACGGCGCGAGGTGCGGCAACAAGGCGTCAACGTCGACGAGGCGCTTGGCGACGAGCGTCGCAGCGAGCCGGTAGAGCGACCGCGGTGTCACGAGTCCGTCCGTTGCGTCGCGCTTGTAGAACTGGAACTTGAAACCGAGGACGTGCGGGAGACTCGCGCGCTTGAACGCGCCTAGGAGCGTCGCGAAGCAGTCGTTCGTCGGCTGCGCCTCGTACGCGTCGAGCACGAGGTCCAAGACGCGGTTCGCGTCGAGATCAAAGTACCCAATGAGCGCAAGGAGGTCGGTCTGCGTCGCGTCGAGCTGCTCGGGCGTGACGTTTGTGTGCACGAGGCTCAGGACTTTGGCAAAGCCCTCGCTCTCTTCGCGCAAGAGGTTGTACTTCATCTGCGTGTACAGCGCCTTCGTGTTAATGCGCAAGAGCTTCTTGCGCATGAGCTGCGGCTCCGAGACAAGGCCGGCGGCGTGCAAGAGGTCGTACTCGAGCGACGCCTTGAGACTGAACACCGGCACGACCGCGTCATCCTACGAGAATGAGAGAGCGAGCAAGTGAGTGAGTGAGCGACTCGTAGTGCTAGAGAGCGAGAGAAGACAGGAAGACGCACGGCGAGGGCTTTAACGAAGCGGCAGAGCTGCTGCCACTCGGCGCTCGAGTGGCGCTCGCGGCCCTTTTCGTTCGCTTCGACCTCGTTGCCTACGAGTGAGAGATGCTGTTAGTGAGCTCTCTGTGTATGAGAAGCAAGCAAGTGCGCGATGGACGTACCGATGATCCAGACGAGGTCGAGGAACGTATCGCATGCGTCTGGGTACGACGCCTACGATAGTCAGGACGTCAGGACGTCAGCGCCTTTGCTCATCGTGTTCAGTTTGGAAGACGCAAAGCGCTATGAGTACGTACGAGTTCTGCGTCTTTGAGGACGCTCACGACGTCGTGGCGCGTGAGCTTGGCGTGCACGACGATCCACACGAGCTCATAGAAGAGGCGGTAGAGATCTGTATGGACACGATGCGAGTGAGTGAGTGAGTGAATGCGTGAGTGTGCGACTGGCAATGAGTGAGCCAAGACACAAGAGGCGAGCGCACGCACCAGAGTCGGGGGCGATGAGCGCATCGCTTGCAGACGTGTCTTTGAGTGCATGCGTGAGCTTCGAGACACTGGGAACACACACACGAGCGAGCGCGATCCACCGAGGGGGAGGTCATACATGCCGGTTCCCATCGAGCAGTTTGAGAATGCGAGAGCGAGCGCACATTGCGAGCACGAGCCAAATGCGTGAGTTTGCGAGCAGATGCGTACATGTGTTGCGCGCCAGTCTCGGTCCACTGGTGCAGCGTCGCGTCGTCCACGAGGGGCTTGGCGCCGCCGCCGCTGCTGCTTGCGCGCCGCGGTGTCGTCGTCGTCGCCATGAGCTTTTGCGTTCTGCTACTGGGACCTGTGGTCGCGTCTCCTCTTTCTCGGTACCGGTTAATAATACAAATAGTAGTTGACCTGTATATTGTATGCATTCGACATTTGCCGCATACATCACAGTCACAAGTCAAATAGTCAAATACAACAACCACATCGTTGTAATCGAGATAAAATGATCGACACCTCCATGCATACATCGATACAAGAGTCTACCTACTAAAATACAACAACCACCTCGTACACGAGGCAAATCGATTCCATCCGAGGAGACCTGCACACACGTCGCTTCGTGTACGCTCATGAGCCGTAAGTCCGTTCACCTCCGTCATCTGGCGATCTCCATGCTTACAGAGCTAGTGTCTGTCTGTCTACACCTCCAGCTAGTCTGTCCATCCGTCCAAACTGGCGCGCTGTCACACCGGCGCAGCGTAGAGCAAGTGCTCGGCGCAGAAGATCGTGACGTGGCGCGAGATGTACGCAAAGACCTTCAAGAGCATCGTCGCGCCATAGACTGCGAGGACACCGAGGAGCACGAGCATGTCGAGATCTTGCGCGGCGGTCGTGAGAAAGTGCGCCGTGACGCTGTTGCTGTCGTCTGGCGGCGCAAACAGCGCAGCGTCGCATGACGCACTGCCACTGGCACTGACACTGACACTGCGACGACGACTTGCAAGGACGCAGAGCGCAATGAGTCCGAGGCGCTGGAGCGACCAGACGAACATGCTCGCAGCGATCACGCCGGGCACAGCGCTGCACGCGAGCTTCACGACGCCAAAGTAGAGCTGCGCGTGGAAGCCGAAGAAGAGGTTCACGTCCTGGAACGCCGTCGTCGACGAGCTGTAGACCTTTACGCGCTCGTGCAGCGGCGAGACAAAGTTGAACAGCGCAGTGTCCGCGTGCAGCAGCGTCCGGAGCGACGCGCTCTCGAGCTGACGCGCCCGCAGTCCCCATGTCCGAGCGCCGCAGCAAACGCGCGTGAGCAGCTTGGTGCTCAGCAGTGCGAGTGTCCACACTGCCGCGACAGCTGCGAATGCAAAGCTTGCGATGTGGAACACGAGCACTTTGTACGTCTGCAGCCGCATCGGCGCACATAGGAACGCCATGACAAAGCAGCAGTCGTCCTGCGAACACAAGCTGCAGCGTCGCGGCTCGTCGTCGTCGTCGCTCTTGTCGATCGCATCAGTACTGCGCTGGTGCTGCTGCTGGTGGCGTCCGTTTGCAGCACCAATCGCGCTGTTGCGAGTCTCTTCTTCGAGGTCGATCAGCGAGACCTCGAACGTGCCATAGGCATGCGGCTGCTGCTGCTGCTGCTGCGAGTCCGTCACGACGAGACTCGCGCTCGTGTCGGGCAGTGCAGTCGTCATTGCTCGATGTCGCTACAGCGCGCTACGTGTCGTCTTATCTCTCTTCGTGGATGGGTGTGTGTGTTGTACGCGCGACGTCTCGCGGCGTGTGTCGCGGTCGATGGCGAGCTCGAGAGTATGAGTACGAGCTATATGCCATCGCGTGCGTACATCAGCATCCACAAAAAGAGAACCTGCATACAATTTTCAAGGCTACACCCGTCACAGATTTTGAGTGGAGGGAGAGATGATGATCACCGCCATGTGCTGCGGGTCGCGCGCTTACGACTGGCACATGTGTGCTCGCATGGTGTTGGTGACAACCTCTTTCTTATGGCGACACGCGCAGCAATGCAGCTTGTCCAGCACGACGATGTCGAGTATCGAGGTCGCAGGATGTGGATCATCATTCAGCCTCAGTAACGCGTCAAAATGAATGCCGCTTTGACGATACTAAAGCGACAAAAATTCTTGTCCGACTTACACAATGGCCAGTGCTACGGTCCATGTAGTGTCCATGTTATATACCTTCGCGAAACATACGAAGCGTTTGTGCCACTATCTTGGCCGTGCCGAACCGACTCTTCAGCACCGGAGCTCTTGCACATGAGAATGTGAGAGAGTGAAGGGGCAAACTGATCAGTGCAACAGAAACGAGCAACTTGTTGACACTTCCACCCAGCTACGAGTGAGTACGTAGCTCAGGAGTCGGAAGCGGAACAAGAGGAGACCGCTCGGGCTCATGTCCTGTGGTACGGTCGGGTCTGCAAACCGCCAGAATTTCAGGCAGACAAAGAAGCCGCAGCTGAACGAGTCGAACTGGATTGGTACGTTTACACACACCACTTGAAGCCGTCTCCAAATGTGCGCGCGAGATCTCAAGACTGCTTCTCGAGTGTACGCATGTAGTTCTTGGCGTTCATCGGGTCGTAGAACAGCACGCGCTAAGGCTTGACGTCAACAATGAGACCGCACCAGTGGACGCTGCCAAAGTTCACTGGAATCAGCAACGCTTCGGCACTTTCGACCAGCACCAGAGCGCGAGTCTTCACTGCGTCATCGAGCTTTTGTAGCCCTCGCTGTCGCGTGGCTGACTGCGTCTCGGCGATGCCGACAAGTTGGACAGCGCTCTGATCACCGCACAGCTGCTCGCAGAATGCAGCGATGAGGTCATCGTTTGCCCACTTGCCTGGAAGAAGGCGGTAGAGCGTCGCGTAGTGGACGGAGTGCTTGCCGATCGCAGACGTCGCGTGCGGATACTTTCGTGCAACGGCGTCAGCGGTCTCGTGCACAGCGGCTTGGAGGGATGATGGCACAGCACACGCCACGTCAAGTCGGAGCCATCTGCAGAACGCCAGCCCTTCTTCGAACTGCTCTCGTACAGTCATCAAGTACGCCATCGATTTGACTTGCTCTCGCGAGTAGAAGCCGATACCTTGAATGGACACAGACTCCATGTCCATGTCTTGTCTGGTGTTTTCCATGTTTTGTCCATGTTACGCATCGTCTCCAGCGACACGATCTTGGCTCGAGAGCCCGATAGCAGTCGCCGCGGTGTTCTTAAGCGGCAGCACGTCAACGCATTTGTCCAGCAGCTTCTTAGGCAGCAAGTAGAACGCGTTCTCGTTCCGAACCGGGTGCGCGAGCTTCGAGTACTTCGGCTTCTTCAGTACAGCACTCTGGGACTTGACCTGTAGTGACGCGACTCGCTTCAGTGCAGCTTCCAGTGCTGGTTGCTCCTCGGTCAGACTCCGTCTCAGTTGAGCGAGCGTGATCTCGCCGAGCTGACGGCGATGTGCCTCGGACTCGTTGAAGCGTGATCGCTTCTGGCGGTCTTCCGCGTTGTACTGCTTGTGATCGAGTCGGGCCGGAATTGGCGGCTCGAGGGATAAGATGAATGCGCATTGGCACCGTCGACGGCACGTCTTCGAAGTCGTCGTCGTCGTTCATTGCACGGTCTTGGTCGCTTTCATGGACGGAGCGTGTTGTTGAGATCCAAGCTATTGGAGGGTGTCGTTGCGATCCAGGAAAGCGCACGTCACAGGCGCTGATGGACTTGATCTTTCCGAGTTCGTCTGAGTAGAGACTGTTCGTTTGCGAAGACTGTGGCGCATCGTTCGTCTGAGTGCTGCTGATCGTTTGCGCTGGCGGACATTCTGCCACTGACCAATAACGAATGCTAGGTGCTCTCGACACTCGTCGTCGTCAATGTCTGCCAGCTCGTTGCAGATCGCTTGGAACGCGCTTAGAGCTCCCTTATACTTTGCACTCGCGGTAATGACCTTCTTCGGCGCAGCAGCGTTAAACACATTCACAGCAAACGGACGCGACGTGACAGTCTCGCCAGCTGGTCGTAGCCACCTACACGCGCATTGTCGGTGTGTCAGAGCAGCAGGCGATACGATTTTCAACAATGCATCCTGAATACACGGACGCTACATGGACAATACATACGAGTCGGGATACTACCGCCGACTGCGTTCATGAGTTTGCGGTAGGCGATCGTGTGCTGGCACGGTAGTCGCATTGCACTCGCGAATGAGCACGTGCAGCTCCATGTCGATGTATCGACGGAGTGGGTCTTGTGTTTGCCGGCCACCAACACCAGACCTAGCTGCGAGTCGCCGTCGTACTTGAACTGGTTGAGCTTTGCGGCTGCCATCACGTACTGCCTCTCGACATGTGATGCGACAAAGCGCGTCGTGAAGCGCAGAACTTGATTCAGTTCGTCGTCATAGTTGCGGCTGACTCGCGTGCCGATTCGCGCCTTGTCACAGACGTACTCGTTCGTGATTCGTGCGTCGTTCCCGATCAAAGCTTTGACGCTGCGAGTCATCGACATGGACGGTGTGGTGGCGTCCTTGAAGTGTCCAAACCAGTTCTCAAGGTGGTTGTTCGTGTGCACCTTGAAGTGCGGGAGTCTGGTACGAGTGTACAACACTCATATGTCGATACTTGTGTGCCAGTTCGCTTCGAAGTAGACGAAGAACGCGTCGCAGCCGGTTCTGGTGCTGAGACGCCTAAGCGACGCTCAGTTGTTTTTGTAGTCTGCTGCACTCGATGCGTAGACCGTGTTGTGGATGAGCGCGTCGACCGCCTCATGATCATCAGCTGACATCTTGCCGTACTCGACCTTGCGTGATGCGATCTTCAAGTACTTGATCACGTGGAAGACGCAAATGAGCACACGTGCGTTTGGGAAGTACGACTTCAACGCACGTATCTCATTGAGATCCTTATCGACCATGATGACTTGAACTTGGTCGACTGATGAGCTGTTCATTCGAAGTGTGTGCTCGAGCACTCGCGACATATGAGTCAACGCACGACATAAGTATCCTTATCGCGATTTTGAGGGTTTTGCTAGAGCCGTTTAAAGTTGGAGCTCGCTCAACCAGTCTACAATGCAAAGCCGAGAAAACGCGAAAAGAAAGCAAATGGAGAGCGACAGCGACAAGCTGAAGGGCATCCGGTAGTACCAGTCATTCACGATCACTACCGAGAAGAAGGGATTCGTGTGGTGCAGACGCTCGCCTTCGGATGACGGCAAGTAGTTCGATCTCCGGCTCAAGGATCGCGCTAGCACAACGGACACGTTCACACAGCTCATGCAGCAAGTCACGCGCCTTCCAGGCCCAACAGTGAACGCAGAGAAGCTGTCTGATGCGCACAAGAAGATCCTCCCGTACGTGCCCGCCGAGGTCGCGTCGGATCCTATCTACGCTGCGCCCTCCACCGAGGCAGAGGAAACCGCAAAGCGCATCAAGCGCACGCGTCGCGAACAAGTCACGCGTCGGAAGCAAGCCGAGGACGATGAGGAGAAGTCAGACATTTTGAGCCAGTTTGAGATTTAGGATAAGGTAAAAGACCAATTTATGGCGGAAAAATGGACACCTAAGCATTTTTGATGTAGCGTATTTAAAACTCGTTATTATGGAACACGAGCTGTACTAATCGATAGACCGAAAAAAGAGCAATCTGATGAGCCGCGATACATGCTTTAGATGGATCTCTCGACAAACGAATGCTCATCAGTTATGCCGTTCACGCGCACTCTTTGCAGATTGAAAACAAGCGTCACCACCTTTGTTACATGATCTAACTCGCAATGGTTGCATCTCCGGCGTATTTTGTATTTCAAATGGTTTAATTGTTCTTTGTATATAAAGTTTGGCAAGTCATTTTCTTCTTCGATTTTTGGTTTTGGCCATCAACTGGTCGTCAGCTGGATTTACCCAATCACAAAAGTCAATTTCTCTTTTCCTGCATTTTCATTGGATGTTGCCAGAAACCGGCCATCAATTGGAAGTATGCTATAAATTGGACTTTTACTTTTATCTTACTTTTGATGGATAGGAAACACAATTTTTGAATGGCTTCCATTTTTCGCCTTAAAGTGCGCGAAACGGCTCATTCGAAAGAGCTTTGAAAGCGCTACACAAATCAGCAAAAATATATAATCAAAAACAGTTTTTAGACTTCATTTTTAAGACCATATATCTCAATATGGTCTTAAAAATGAAGTCTAAAAAACTCTCAGCATCTAGAACGAAGTTGGACATGGCCAATACTCTTTCTTTTGTGATTCCAAATCTGTAGCTAACTAAAAAATCTCAAAATCGAGGTTTTGTTACGTTTGTGTATACAATTTGCCCATTTGCGTATAGCAGGGTTATATTTGTAATTTAATTTAGAATTTTTAACTCTTTTTGCAAATTTGCTATAATTTCGGCAGTCCTGATTCGCAAGTCGCGATCGAAGAATTGAAGAAGCGCTGCATGAAGAACGCCACGCCACGCCACCACACCACGAAGAAGACATGACACAAGGTGTGCAGCGCATGCTGGAAAATCTCATCGCTCCGCTGCAGCATGATCCTTCTATCGCGCTGCTTCCGCGCCGCACCACAAGTTTCTGAACTAAAGAAGAGCACGCGCTTGTCATTGAAGCGCTTCAGCGCAGCAACCCCACTTGGAACGACATCGCAGCGTACGTCGTGACGAAAGACCAGATCCAGACACGCGATCGTGCATACAGCCTCCTCAGGCGCTTCGAGCGAAAGTAAAAGCGTGCGCTGTTGGCGCCTGCTACACGTGTGCCTGCTACACGCGCGCGTGCTTCGGTCGCACGCAAGCCAGAAGCTCTCATTGTGGACACAGCCGCTGCACAGCTCCCCGTCGCCGCTCCGCTCAATGACGCGGCGCCGCTCGAGCAGGTGGAGCTGCCGATGGACCTCTGTAAGCTCTTCACTGACCGACCGAAAGCGCAACCACTCACTGATGCGAAATTGCTCAGCTGTTTGACTCGCTGCAGCGACAGCAGCAACCTCAGCGTGCTGCTCAAGCGCCGGCCAGCATCGTAAGCAGAGGAGACTGCGCTCTTCGGACGAATTGTGCGCGAGTACAAAGGCGCTTTCGACGATCAGAAGAGCGAGCACATGGGCACGGTGGACAAGTGGACTGACGACGACACCGACACCCTCCTGGCTCTGCTGATCCCTGTTTGGACAAGTGGACCGAGAGCTACGCATTGCCATGTACTGCTTGACCCACTCGGTTGTAAGTGCCTCGTGCTTGTTTGCTTACCTGTGCTTGTGTTGTTGTGACGACTGATCTATGCTCTGTCTGAATGTGTAGATCGCTAGGTTCATCAAGTACTTGCTCGATACGAACCCTCTCCTGACTGTGTACATCCTGACGGACGCTAGGATGGCGAAGGACGAGCGATCTCAAGTCCGCAACAATCACAGACACAGCAGTGCAGCTGTACCACCAGCATGGCGAGCACAAACGTCGGAAGAAGCAACGTGAGCAAGAGATCGCCGAACTCGAGTACCGCCAGAGTGTTGCTGCACTTGAGATCGCAACATGACGCAAGAGGCCGTTGTAGCAGATCTCAAGCGGAAGCGCAAAGCGAGTTGATCACTCTTTGAAGGTTGCTTGCCTGGCTCATGAAGATCTCAAGAGTCTCAAGAGCTCCTGCAGCTCGAGGTTCGTCGGGTTCTTGTTGCCGCTCATCGCTTTGATGTCTGCGTCTGCGTGCGTGCTCAATGAGCTGCTGCTCACGGTCGCGTTGGGTCTGATGTGTTGTGTTGCTGGTCATGATCGAGGTCA
>JAASFL010000550.1:0-16864 GCA_023333735.1 Globisporangium takayamanum
CGACCACGTGTGAACGAGAAACGATTGGTCTACTGCTGCTTGATGCTGGCGCTGCAGTCGACGCTTCTGTCGCCGATCAAGCCAGAACAGCGCTGTACTGGGCGACTCGAGATGATCGGCTCGCAATTGTGCGCGGTTGCTCAAACATAGCGCAGACATCGACAAAGCTGCGCATGATGGATCGACTCCTCTTCTCCATGCGACTGCCCAAGGACGCATCGACATCGTGAACATCCTTGTCGAACCTGGTGCAAATGCGACTATCGCTACGAAAGACAGCTACACACCACAACACATCGCGTGCAATCGAGGGGACGTTGCGATTCTTCGCGCTCTCCTGCTTAAAGGTGGCGCTGACGTCGATACAGCAGGTTGTGACAGTTCGACAGCGCTCTTCACAGTACGCTCGTGATACTCTCCGATGTCTTCGCGTAACAACCTCGAGTGCGTTAGTCTCATGCTCAAGCATCACACAGATGCCAACAAAGCGAGACACGACGGCTTGACGTCACTATGTGTGTGTGGCTGTGAACTACAGATGAGGCGTGTCGTGCACGCACTGCTTGCTGCTGTGGATATCGTGAGCAGCGGAGGCAAGACACTACTCGATCAAGCCCGAAACGCCACCGCGACACTAGTTTAGTGCAAGTGCTCCTCGATGCCGTCGTCGCCATAGTGCCCAGCAAGTCGCTGACTTAGCGACGCTCGACAAGCGGACGGTTCTCTTCCAAACCAAGGCTGTCAGATCCGTAGCATATCTGAAGTGTGCACAATCAAGCAATGAGGCTGGTCGATCTCTTAGCTCGTGTGCCAGTTGTCAGTGTCCTGCGTGACGAAAGCCTTGTGGTGAAACCAGTCATCACATCAGTTACGACTGTCTTGTTGCTTCAGTCGTTCCCACTCGACTACAAGCACTACCGCAGCAGGACATTGCTGTTGTCTGCAAGCAACTCACGACTGGTGCTCACTCGTTCGCGCTGCAGCATGGTGTGGCTCCTCTCACTGCTGCTGCTATTGCACTCGCTGTTTGCAATCGACGCGAGTGTACACAGTGCATCCGTGCGAGTGCGTGATGTGGCAGATCAGCTACTCTTGACCGACAGTTTGGACGCAGCCGCTCGCATCCAAGTGTTCGACTCGCACGAGACGTTCTTCAAAGCAGGTGCAGCCGCAACTGTGGATCTTGCACACTATGACTGGGAACACAACTGCCTTTAGCTCTGTCGCTGTGATCAGCTCAAGCACCAGTAGTAGCAGCAACGACGAGTTCACGCACCCAGACGACACGACGGAGCGGCTGCGACCGCGTGCATCAACCCAGCTCTATTCCAACTGCACGTCAACGCCCCACATCTGGGACTACAGCCAAGACGCCAACATCGACACCACAGCCTACTTTCACGTCTCTGAGCTTGAAAGCAGCGATAGCAGCGATACCGATGACACCAACGCGACGCTACGAGTGCGCTTTGCCGTTCGCGACTGTGCACTGCTGGACAACTACTCGGTCGCGCAGATCGTCGCTGGGAATGCGTTCTTTGGAGCCGAGATCGCAGCTGCAAGCCTGCTCTTTCGCGTCGTCGAGAGCGAACTGGAGCTGCTGGATGCCGCTGATGCGACGGACGATGAGGTATACGCTGCGACCGTGCGCTGCGTGGTATCGTTGGCGCTCGTGCGCGCTACCGTAGAAGATCTGTATCCTGAGTGCGAGGTCGCGTTCAAGTCAAACGACGTGCGCAGTTTGACGATGCAGACCGACACGTCCGTGACAGACCGCTCTTCCGACACAGCACCAGCCACTCCAAGCACTAATGCAAACAACGCTGTAATGCTGGTGTGGAACCTCGCAGCCGACGGCACGACGATCCTCGAGTCCGAGTACGTCTTCTTCGAGCGCGGCGACTGCTCCGACATCCACAACCCGAGCGCCGACTGCTGTCGCGTCACGTGCCACAACTGCTCGCTCGCACTCGACCTGGACGCGATCGAGGTCCACTACACTACGCGTCCGTCCACAGCGTCAGGCAATGTGTCAGTGAGCGGGAACGGCAGCCTCACACTCGTTGTGTTTGCGCCACACGGATGCCATGTCAGCGACTTGCGCACGTCCATCACACTGCCGATCCGCAGCACCTCGATCGAGCACTGGGGTTTCGCGCTCGATGTCTCGCTCGAGATCTTTCAGCACACGGAGCTGGACATCGCAGCACACACCTCAGAGGTCGTCCTCGGCTCGAACGTGACTGTGCGCGCGTTCACTGGCGGCTTTGCGAACGACACGCCGTTCGTGAGTGGCAAAGTCGTGCACTCGCCCACTGTAGCAATCACACCCTCATCCGCGACTCTCGACATGCGTCTCCACGCTGGCATTGCACTCCATCTCGTCGTCTCGCTGAGCTTCTTGAATGGACTCGGCTCGATCCGCGTCGGCGTGCAGACCGAGTCGTTCCTCGCGTTCGAAGCGTCTACGAGCACACCTGAGCTCTTGAATGTACTCCCGATGCAGAGCAATAAACACTCGCTCGTCACGACAGGCGACTGCAGCGTGCCGCACGCGATGCGGTACAACCTCACTGGCGGCTACGAGAACACGCGACTGCTGTATGGCGTCACATTGCACCAGAACAGCAACACGTCACTTGATACAAATGTGGTCGCCATGCCAGCGATCCGCAGCGAGACCAGCTACCAGAGCGGCTGCGAGGCACTAGCGTACACTATGCGCTTCGTCTTGGCAGTTCAGCGATCAGTGATCCAAGCGCTCGTGAGTGATGATGACGATGATGATACAGACCAAGAGCGTCTGCTGCGAGCACTCATGCACGAACTGGACCTCGCTAACGAAGGCGTCACCAGCATGCGCATCATGGTGATCTCGATGAATGACGACACAGTCGAGGTCGAGCTGACAGTGGTGCCATCGATCGCCGCAAGCATCATTGCGACGCCAGTATTGCTACTCACGCCTGTAACCAGTGCACATGCGAGACGCCTTGAGTTGCAGAGACACTTGAGTGCGAATGACAGTGCTCTCATGACCTCCGTCTGTTCACAAGGACTCTGGGGTCCTGACTGCAACTCGACTTGTGCGAACGCGAGCGCCAGCGCACTCTCGAACTGCGTGAATACCACGTGCGACGCCACCACAGGCGAGAACGTCACGTGTAGCGCATGTGTCTCTGGCTACTGGGGCTCGTTGTGCGACGTGCGCTGCGTCTTGCCTGCCACCTGCAGCAACGCTACGTGCAACGTATTCACTGGGGCTCTGATTGCATGCACAAAGTGTGCGGACGGCTACTCCGGCACCACCTGCACTGAGACTCAGGACCAAGGCACTCTCATCATGATCATCGCGATTGCAGTCATCACGCTTTCGACAATCGTGTGCACTGGCTGCTGCTTAATGCAGCGCTCCTGCGTGCAGCCATCGAGATCCAAAGGACGGTCCGCGAATCCGGTGTAGTCGTCGTCAAGCATGTTGGACGTCAAGGTCGCAAAGCTCGGGTAGCCATCTCAGCTTGAACTCGCAGCTGTGTCGCTCAGACTGTCGCAGGCAAATCCAGCTTGTCGCGCTCAGCTCGAATGCCATCCGTTCGGAGTTGTTATCGGAGACCTTGTGTGTGTAGAGGCTTGTGTGAGCGTGCGCTTTGCTCTCATGAGCGTGATGACAAGAGCATGCTCGAGAGCGCGCAAGAGAGCGAGAGAGAGCTGTCCAACACGCTTGGATCCGTTCGTTCCGTCCTTTGCACTTGCTTTTGTCCTTTTGTCCTTTTGTCGGCTCGAAAATCCAGGGAATCCTTCTGTGCGAAACATGCACCCACTTTGCAGCGAAAACAGCAACAATGTAAGTCGACAATAATACTTAAACATGTATAAAATTGCACGCATTCTTTATTGCGATGTGGATTGGCGCTCTCACAAAATCAGTCTCAGTCTTTTGGGATTCCGTCGCGCGCATACATTTCATCATATAAACGTGCGCTTCTGCCCAGTGGGTTACAAAATGTCCAAGACTTCAAAGCCACACACCACAAGCTCCTCATTCAGCGATTTCCAGCCCGCCGCAGCGTCGCGACACACAAGCGAGTGAAGGAGCGAGCGCAGCAAGGAAGAGAAGCGAAGCAGCAAGTGCATCGCCTTCTACGTCTGCGTGTGCGTGCGGTAGAGAACGAGAGAGAGAGAGAGGAATCGCACTACAGCGCGTGCGTGTTCGCACGACCCAGCAAGAAACAAGCGAGCGCCTCTGTCGTCTGACGACGCCGCGAGCGCGATGCAGCGCCGCGAGAGCAGTCGCCGCCGCGCGCACAACAACTACATCCAGGTCGAGAGCGAGCCTGCGTTTGCGCAGCTGCAGTCGTTCCGCGGACTCGCAGGTGGTAATGTGACTGCGCGCGCAACGACACCGACGGCGCATGACTCGGGCACGCCGCCAGCGAGTCGCGCGCCGCCAGTGCCGTCGACGAACGACATCTTTGACACGCTCCAAGCCAAGTTTGGCTTCCAGCGCAGCAGCGTCGAGAACCAGAAGGAGCACTTTGTCTACTGGCTCACGAACTACCAGCTCCGTGTCCAGCACGAGCAGATCCGCGGGAGTACGCTCACGGAAGCCGCAGCGACGCGCATCGCACTCGCGCGCGTGCACGCCAAGTTCTTTAAGAACTACGTGCGCTGGTGCAAGTTCCTTCGGACAACGCCGCTCTTGGCTGGTGTGAGCAACGCCAAAGTCCGGCAGCAGCCGCCGACGCACGTCGACGATGCGGCGACTGCAGCGGTGATGGAGAAGCAGCTCGCGCTGTTCCTCTTGATCTGGGGCGAAGCTGGGAACGTCCGGTTCATGCCCGAGTGCATCTGCTTTCTGTACCACAGCATGGCGAGCAAGCTCAACGAGGTCGAGTACCTCCCAAACATGAACGAAGGCTTCTTCCTCACGCAGATCGTCCGACCGATCTACGACGTCATTGCAGTCATGCGCTCAGCCGTCGCGCCTGAAGGTGCGAAGCCACTTGACCACCAGGACGTGACGAACTACGACGACGTGAACGAGTTCTTCTGGACGAGCGCGTGTCTCGACTTTGACGAACTGAACGTCGCCGCGGCGCTCAAAGTCCACGACGCAAAGACGTTCAAAGAGAAGCGGAGCGTGTTCAATCCGCTCCTCGCGTTCTTCCGCATCTGGTTCTTCCTCGTCGTCATGTTCCACGTCCTCGTCGTGATCGCGTACGTCGCATACCGCGCCGACAATGGCGACACGAGTGGCTTGGCGTTCTACGGCAACTTCTTCTCAACGACGCAGACAGATCTACGCGCACACGCGATCTACTCAGTCTTCCTCTCGATCACGGGCTTGCTCGCGGTCAAAGTCGGGCTCCAAGTGTGGCTCTACGGTCTCCGGATCTTCAAGAACGGCTGGCTCGTGCTCGGCGTCGTCTGCCGCCTGGTGTGGCACACGTTCTTCTTTGGTCTGTTCTTGCTCGTGAACGTGTCGCCGTCCGAGTCGGCGCTGTTTGGGTCCAAGAGCTCGATGCTCTCGGGCGGCGGCAAGAGCGGGACGTACTTGTCCATGGGCCTGCTCTATGTGCTCGTGTACAGCATCCCTGTTGTCTTTGCCGCGCTCTTGCGCATGTTTTGCGCCAGCGGCGTCTGGAGCATCCGCGTCTTGAACGGCCTCGACGGCACACGGCAGCAGTACATTGGCCGGAACATGGCGCAGCCGTGGGCCGCGTACAGTCAGTACGCGCTCTCGTGGCTCGTGATCTTTGTGTGCAAGTTTGCGTTCAACTTGCACTTCATGGTCAAGCCGCTCGTGGGTCCGTCCGTCGTGATCTACGACATTGTGATCTCGGACGCGCAGCGCAAGAACGGCGTCTTCGAGTCGGAGCACAACGTCGCGTTCATCTTTGCGCTCTGGGTCCCGGTCTTTGTCGTCTACATGTACGACTCGCAGATCTACTTCATCCTCTACCAGACGATCGTCGGCTTGGTCATGGGCATGCGCATGAAGCTCGGGCACTACATTGACTTGGCGCAGCTCAAGACCGGACTGTACGCGGCTCCAGACCAGTTTGACCTGCGCGTCACGACGACGCAAGCAAAGCTCGCGCAGTTGGAGCCAGTCGTTGCGCCAGTCACTGGCCATAGTGGCGACGCGGTCGACCATGTGCGCTTGCGCTTTGCGATCATCTGGAACGAAGTCATCAGTAGCTTCCGCTTGAACGACTTGCTCGATGACCGCGAGACTGTGATGCTCCAGTACCGCATCCTCGGCAAAGGCGAGCTCATTGAAGACCCGATCTTCTTGCTCGCTGGGTCATTGACCAAGGCGATCACGCTCGCGTCCGGGACGTCGTCGAGCAAGTGGGACTACGCGAGTCTCGTCAAGACGTTCGAGTCCGCAGGGATCCTCGATGGCGTCAAAGACGGCTTGTACTTGCTCCGCGAGATCTTCACGCTCTTGCTCGGCGACAGCGACGACCCACACGGCGCTGTGCGCGCGCTCGAGTCGATCTTGGACGCGCCGGACACGATCGGGCGCATGGACTTTGCGCACTTGGCAGAGCTCGGCGATGAGATTGTCGAGCTCCTTGGGACGATCCTCGACTTCCCAGAGGACCTCTCTGTGATTGACAATGACGACCCGGCGCACCAGGACTTGCGCATGGAGTTCCAAGTCCAAGTCGGTCAAGTGATCCAGTCTGTGCGCAATGCCGTGAAGCTCTTGGGCAAGATGCTCCCAGACGCAGCGGTCATTCGCCAGCTCGAAAGCTGCAAGTTCCTCCACTTCACGCCGGAGCTCACGTACCAGAAGCGCCAGCTCCTGTCGCTCTACCAAGCCGACGTGATGCTCCAGAACGGCTTCTTCACGGCGCATCGGCGCGAGAACGACGAGAGCTCCGCGTCATCGTCGCGCTTTGCACGCGAAGACTTTGTCTCGGGCTGCACGCGTCTGTTCATCTTGATGCGCCTCGACGTGGCGAACTCGCTCCCGCGCTGCGACGAAGCGAAGCGCCGCATGGGCTTCTTCTTGCACTCCCTTGGCATGGACATGCCGCAGGTCCAGTGCCTCGAAGCCATGCCGTCGTTCTCGGTCATGACGCCGTACTACAGCGAAACGGTGCTCTTCACGCTCGATGAGCTGAAGAACCCAGTGCACTCGAACCCGCTCTTTGAGGCGATCGACAAGAAAGCGACGGTGAAAGGCCGCTCGGAGCTCTCGATCATCAAGTACCTCATCGCATTGCACGCAGAAGAGTGGAGCAACTTCCTCGAGCGCATGGGCGTCGCGACGTTGGAAGAAGCGATCGCCAGTGTCCCGATGCAAGTGCGTCTCTGGGCATCGCTCCGCGGCCAGACGCTCGCGCGCACGGTCCAAGGCATGATGATGTACGAAGACGCGATTCGGCTCTTGCGCTGGCTCGAGCTCTACGCAGTCGCTGGCATGAACGAAGAGACGAAAGCGTACGAGATGAGCCGCATCTCGGCGCTCAAGTTCTCGTACATCACCGGTTGTCAGATCTACTCGCAGCAAGTGGCAAAGGGCGACCACCGCGCAGACGACATTGACTTTTTGATGAAGAAGTACCCGAGCTGGCGCGTGAGCTTTGTCGACGCGATCAAAGCCAGCGGTGCGACGCCAGCGCGCTTTGACTGCGTCTTGGTCAAGTCCGAGGGCGACGAGATTGTCGAAGTCTATCGGTACGAACTGCCTGGGAACCCGATCTTGGGCGAAGGTAAGCCGGAGAACCAGAACGTCGCACTGCCGTTCACGCGTGGCGAGTACCTCCAGACGATCGACATGAACCAAGAGCACTACTTTGAAGAGACGCTCAAGATGCCCAACTTCTTGGCCACGGCGACCGCTGGGAGTGACGAAGTCACGATCATTGGCATGAAAGAGCACGTGTTCACCGGTCGTGCGTCGTCGCTTGCGCGGTTCATGACGCAGCAAGAGCTCGTGTTCGTAACGCTCACGCAGCGCGTCTTGGCGACGCCATTGCGCGCGCGCATGCACTATGGCCACCCAGACGTGTTTGAAAAGTCATTTGTCATGACGAACGGCGGTGTCTCGAAGGCGAGCAAAGGCATCAACTTGTCCGAGGACGTCTTCAGTGGCTACAACGTCACGCTCCGCGGCGGTCTCGTCACGCACGTCGAGTTTATGCAGTGCGGCAAAGGCCGCGACGTGACGCTCAGTCAGATCAACGCGTTTGAAGCCAAGCTCTCGAACGGCTGCGCCGAGAGCTGCTTGAGCCGCGAAGGCCACCGCATGTCGAACCACCTTGACTTCTTCCGCCTCAACTCGATGTTCTACGGCCACTTTGGCTTCTACATCTGCAATGCCTTGACCGTTCTCTGCGTCTACATCTACGCGTACGCCAAGCTCTACGTCGCGACGCACGAAGAGATCCAAGTGAACGCCGTGAAGACGTCGAACAGTCTCAACTCGCTCGCGACGGTCATGAGCACGCAGTACATTCTGCAGTTTGGTATGCTCACGACGCTGCCACTGCTCGCGACGCTCGTGGTCGAGTTTGGCTTGAAAGAGGCGTCGTTCCGCGTCTTGGAGCTCATCTCGACGCTCGGCATTGTCTTCTACGTCTTCCTCACGGGCACCAAGGCGCACTTTTACGACGTTGCGCTCATCCGCGGCGGCTCCAAGTACCGCGGCACCGGCCGTGGCTTTGCGATCACGCGCGACCCGATGGTGAACTTCTTCAAAGAGTACAACGTCTCGCACTTCCGCAAAGCCGTTGAGCTCATTGGCGTCATGATCCTCTTTGGCTTGGTCGGGAACTTTGCCATCGGTGAGAACGATTACACGGACTACTGCAAGACGGCGAGCTTTGACTGCGAGGACAAGCGCAACGCCGACTTGATCCCCGCGAACATCACAGCGCTCCAAGCGTACAGCGCGACGCCGCAAGGCTACGGCCTCGCGTCGTTCGCCGTGCTCTTGCTCGGCGCGTGCTGGCTCCTTGCGCCGTTCCTGTTCAACACCGATGGCTTGGTGCTCCAGAAGACGAACATTGACGTTGCGAACTGGTTTGCGTGGATGATGCGCGTGAAGCAAGAGAGCGACTTGCTCGACAGCGACGGCAGCGACGACAAAGACTCGGGCGTCCCGAAAGACGGCTGGCTCGAGTGGTGGGCCGCCGACGTGGACCTCATGGCGAACTTGGGACCAATGGGTCGCGCAACGTATGTCCTACGGGAGCTGCGCCACCCGCTCGCGATGTACTTTGTCTTCATCACGGAGTTTGCACTCACCGACATGATCTGGCTCGTCGCGGCGATCGTGTTCATCTGGCTCGGGCTCGTCTTTGGCGGCATTGCGGTCGACGCGACGCTCGCAAAGAAGCAAAAGCTCGCCGTCTTGACGATCCGCGGCATTGTGTACATGGCCGTCGTGATCGGCGGTCTCGGGATCGTGCCGATCATCATCGGTGGCATTGCTAGCTGGACTGTGACCAAGTCGCTCGTGCTTGCGAGTTCGCTCTTCCTCGGTCTCACGTCGATCCTCCAGATCGCACTTGCGCTCCACGGCGTCTACGGCTTCCCACTCGCAATGACGCGTCCGATCGTCGCGCTCGGCTTCCTCTTTGACATGCTCGTCGGGGTGTTCCTCATCGTCCCGCTCCTCGCGCTCTCGTTCTTGCCGTTCATGCGCATCCTCCAGTCGCGCATGCTCTACAGTGGCGGCTTCTCGCGCTCACTGAGCTCTGGCTCGGAGGTCGCGGCGTCGCTCGTGATCATCCTCGGTCTCGTCGCCGGCTTTGTCCACGGCTTCATGCTCTGCTTTGTCTACGGCCTTGGGTACCTCAACAGCGCGAGCGACCACTTTGTGAACCGGTCGTTCTACTACTTTGTCACGACGAAGCTCTCGAGCGCAGGGAGTGCGCAGCTCGTGTCGTGGATGGAGCACGGATACCTCAAGACCGTCTGCGCCGGTGCGTCGTTCGTCGCCGTCTTTGCGAGCTTTGTGCTCAGTCGGTTCTTTGGCCGGCGCTGGAGCATGGTCTCGGGCTGTCTCCTCATGGGCGCGAGCATGGTCTTGAACTTTGCGGCGTCGAGCTCCGTGATCATCTTGGCAAGTGCGCTCGGTGCGAGTGGCACGGCGGTCCTGGCGATGAACTACCTCATCTACAGCTTTGAGATCTGCACGAAAGGCTGGCGCGGCAAGAGCGTCGTGCTCTTCTTGCTCGGGAGCATGCTCGGGTACTTGGTCCACGCTGTGATGCAGAGCAACACGGACGCGAGTGCCTCGAACGCAGCGGTCGGGTCCAAGCCAACGAACGCCTGGCGCCTTGCGCCTCTGTACGTCGCCGCGCCGCTCACGATCCTCCTCAGCGGCATTCTCAAGTTCATGCCCGAGAGTCCCGTGTGGCTCTTGCGCCACAACCACCAGAAGCACGCGCGTCGCGTCTTGGCGCGCTTGCGGCAGCGCGAAGACGTCCAGATGGACATTGCGCAGATCGAAGACGAGCTCAAGGCGCCCGTGACCGCGGCGAACAACATGGCGTTCCGCATCGCGTTTGTGTTTGTGCTCCAAGTGCTCGTGGGCTTGCTCATGGCGCAGAGCCTGCTGTTCCGCGACGCACTTGGCGATCCAGCGAACCGAGGCGAGGCGCCGCGGTACTCGAACTGGAGTCTCTACTTTGCCGTCTGCAGCGCCTCGGGCTTGGCGTTTGGGATCTTCCTCGTCGACAATGTCCGGCGCAAGACGATCCTCAAGGAGTTCCTGCCGTTCGTCGCACTGCTCTCGCTCTTCTGCGCCGTCTCGGGCGTCGCCGGCAGCGGCAAGAGCGGCTTTGTCCAAGGGCTGCTCTTTGTCATGTTTATTGCCGCGGGCTTGAGCTTGCTCAGCGCTGCGTGGCTCTCTGCGATGGAGATGTTCCCCGCGTCGAACCGACCGCTGCTGTTTGCAACGTCGCTCGGCGTGTACCACATCACGGAGGCAGTCGTGTACTTTGCCAAGCCGTCGTTCGCTGCGTCGCACTTTGTCTTTTGCATCCTCTGCGGCGCCATGACCGGCGTGCTCTTCATGTTCTGCGCCAGTACAAAGGGCGGCGCGATCCAGCTCAAGAGCGAGAAGAAGCGGCAGAAAGAGCTCCAAGCGACTGCAGACGCCGCGGCGATCGTCGCTGCCGGGCTGAACGACGCGCAGCACGACGTGCACTTGCGGCGCCAGCCGTCGCGCTTCTCGCGCAACTCGACGCTCGTGGCAACGACGCTCTCGCGCCGGACGCCGTACCTCGACCCCACTGGCGAGAGCAACGACAACATCTTGAGCACCGAGTCCCATGGCATGACGAGTGCGAACTTTGACGAGTTCGGCAGCGACAGCAGCCGCAGTCCCAAGCACCCGTACGTGACAAAGAGCTCGGGGTCGATCGACTTGATCGACGAGTTTGACGCGCTCGACGACGGCACGAGCAACACGCAGAACTTGCTCACACACGAGATCTCGTACCCCGTGCAGCAGCCGCGGTCGCTGCTCTTCCAGCGCTCGCAGTCGTTCCCTGACTCGGACATTAAGACCGAGGCGCGGTACAAGAAGCTGTGAGTAGGAGTGACGAGTGTCTTTGGGTCGAGAACGAGCGAGCGAGCGTTTGAGATTGCTAGAGAGTGAGAGAGCTTGAGAGCTTGAGAGAGAGCGCAAGAGCGAGAGCGAGAGCGAGAGGTAGGGAGCGTGGTGCATGTGCATACGCAACACAGTTGCGACTGTTTATAAGAAGACCTCACACGCCTTTGCCTGGAGCCTTTGACGTCTTCAGGTCTCTGTGTGTGTAAGACGAGAGTCGCGATATGCCGTGAACAGACACGAGAGGTCGTGAACACTACGGAGTGTGTTTAGCATCATCATCATCCTCATGGACAGAGGCTGCTTCGAGCCCGATTGCCATCGCATTGTCGTCGTGGCCACGACCGGAGTCGCGACATGCGGCTGCGACCAACCAACCAACCGACCGGATGGTCCGATCTCATCAAAATCCAGGCACTTGTGTCGATTGTGTCGTCGCTAGCCACACACTCTTGCTCACGCTCACGCAGAGTCTGAACCAGCAAGACGATTGTGCGACTCGTGCTGTCGGCGCTTGCTCGCTCGGTCTTGGCGATCGCATGAAGCGCGACGACAGCCGACACTTTAGTGTTTGTGCACGGCAGGATCGACAAACCGACCGGGACCTTGCACTCGGTTGCTTATGCGCATGCGCATGAGCGATAGACCAACAAGGAAGACGCAGCATGGCCTCTGACTGCCAGACAGACACTCGAAGCAAGCACGAAGCAAGCACGAAGCAAGCGCTTGATCGTCTAGAGCATGTCGTGATGTCTGAATCTCGAGCTTCAGAGCCAGAGGGCATCAATATCGAACGAACAAACAACTTGAGTAAACTATGCGAGTCGACTTTGTTTAACGCGATAGCAGTTCTGAATGGACCATACAAACGCCAAGTACTGTTGGTTTCGCCCTCGCCCATCCCCTTTCAGTATGTAATCTCCAGCGTCTGACTCTGGTACAATCAATTGCAATAATGCATACTTTGTGATACCCGATCGCTTGAGAGCATTGGTTTGGGTTACAATTGACTTGTGAAAACGTACTTGTGCAAAAATGAATACGTTTGCTATTTACAATATCAAGTGCACTTGCTGCGGTGACGCAAAAACAAACCGTCGTCTGTGTGAAGAGACTGTCCAACAATTGAGGCGAAGTGAGAGAGAGAGCGAGATGTTCGGTTCCTCTGCCCGCCTGCTTGTGTGTGACTCAGACCAGCGCCATCGCGCGCCGTGCAAGACCGAGTGCGAGCAAGCGAGCAGCTCCGTTCCGCCCCTAGCGTCCGCACGACGACAACAAGCAGCAGCAGCAGCTCGACGCGCTGAGCAGCAGCACCTGCGCGTACACAGGAGCGAGAGCATCAACAGTCGCAGCTCAGCGCTGTAGCAGCTCGTGAGAGGCGTCACACACACGCGTCGCTCGAACGACAAGCGAGCGAGAACAACAACAGACAATCGACAGACAACAGACAACTGACACAGCGATGGACGCGCGCAAGTCTCGACGGACACCACCGCCAATGGCTGCAGGTGTCGCGACAGTCACTGCGCATGGCACAAGTGCTGAGCACTATCGCCTCCTCCTGCGCGTGTACGCGGCCGAGAACCTCCGCGGCGTGTCGTCGCACGGGACGTACTGCAAAGTGTACGTTGGGAATGTCGACATGGCCGCGTCGCGCAAAGGGCGGCAGTCGTTCAAGAAGTTCCTGCTCGCAACATCTCTTGCGTCGAGCCACTCGTCGAGCGCTTCGACACCGAGCTCGTCGTTCTCGTCGTCGACTGGGAGCGCATCGCCAGACGTGCGTGCGTCCGAGACGCTGTCATCGACGTGCTCGCAGCCTGAGATTGCGCATAGTACGTCGCACCACCGCGGACTCCGGACCGCACGAGGCATTGACACGAGCGGCACGCGCGTGCGCGAGTTCAAGACCCAAGTGCACAAGTTCTCACGGACGAACCCGGTCTGGAACGAGAAGTTCGAAGTCCCCGGCGTCAACGCAGCGAGCGACCTCGTGAGCATCCGCGTCAAGAGCGCGCGGCTCATGTCGTCGCCAGCAGTTGGTGCGTGCTGCTTCTCACTGCGCGACGTCATGGAGGACGAGACGGTCGATCGCTGGATCCATCTCCTCGACGGCAAGAAAGACGCTGGGCGCATTCGCGTTCAGCTCCGGCTCGTGCGGATCGAACCGCCGGTACTGAGTAGCTCTGTGAAGGACCGAAAGGACAGTCGCGCGCATCGCCATCGCAGCAGTCGAAGCGCCAAGAGCCACGCAAGCAGTAGCAATGACCCAGCGACAGACGACGACGGCACAACGAGCACTCGTATTGGACGCGCATCATCTAAACGCAGCAGTCGCATGACCAAGTCGAACAACAACAACAGTGGCAACAGCGATAGCGACAGCAGTCTCTCACGCACGCGCCTCAGTGGTTCAGTCAGTCCAGTCGCCAAGACGCCAGCGACTCTGGATCCAGAGGTTGGCTGGAGACAGAGCAGTCGAGCTGATGCTGATGCGAATGGCGAAGTCGCCACCGCCACGCAGCAGCAGAACCAGGACGAAGCCCTCGATCCGACTGAGACAGCAACGAGTCCGATCGATTTGGAGCACGTGAGCGAGACGTCGACAGCCTCGACGTCGTCGCGGTCGTCGCAGTCTGAGCTCTCGCAGCGTGGCGTGCGTTCGAACCAGTCGACGACAGCAGCAGCAGCAGCAGCGACGACCTCGAGTAGCATGACGACAAGCATCACAAGCACTCGCACTAGCAGCAGTGGCGGTCTCTACGCGGATTTGAACGAGTTCACGGATGACGACGACGTGGACGAGGATGACAACAACGCGCAGCCCACGCGTCGCAATGGCGGTGCCCTCGCGTCGTACGACAGCTTCTTGCGCGTGCGCGATCGTGGGACGATGCTGAGCGAGATCGGGTCGATGCGTCTCCACGGCTCGTTTGTCGGGAGTCTCCATCTCTACAACCGCAACTCAATTGCAACGTCGACGCCGAGCCGCACGACAATGGTCATGACGGAAGCGGAGATCGCGGCACTGAGTCGTGAGAGCGCGCTCGCCGTTCGGCCGAGCAGTCGGCGCCGGCATCCAACCAACCAGGACGGCAACGACGATCGGTTGTCTGGTCCGTTTGAAGACGGCGACACTGCAAGCGACGAGGACGAGGACGATGAAGACGACGAGTACTTGGAGCCAGAGACCGAGGGACCGCGCATTCCGTGGAACTCGACGATCACGCGCTTGCTCGCGCGCAAGAGCATGAACATTCTGTTTGACGAAGAGGAGGAGGACGACGACTTTGGTGGCGGCGGCGACAGCGATGACGACAGCGATGCGAGTCGCGCTCTGCTCGAAGTCGTGCCGATCATGGACTTTCCAGGCACGCCGCACGACATTGACGACATTGACTGCGCATGAGAGGCGCGTGAGCAGTGCGCGCACACTCGCTGTCGTGGCTGGCTCTGGCTGCCTAGCTGTGCATCTCGAGGCTCGAGCGTCTTCGCCTACTTATTATTACGAGACCGCACGAACACGAGCAAGTCCGTCGATCTTCCAGCTCGTCGTCCTCGCTCTCGGCAATGTCTCCTGATGGAACGAACATCAGCAGCAGCGCTGCATGCAGTCGGCAAGAATTTCAGCGTCGCGATTCTCCAGTTGCGTATGCGCGAGCCATTCGTGTCTGTTTGTCCATCCGTTGGCGGTTGTCCCAAGTCCGAAAGAAGCTGCGAGGCTAGCAGCGCTCACTCCCACTCACTTAGTCATCTAATATTGTAGTATCACCACCACCACGCGTACTCCCGTCCCTGGCTTGCGATGGCTCTGTTGCGACACTAGCCTCGCAACGTGTGCACGCTTATGGCTGTCCAAGCTTACAAGTGCATGCAGCTGATCAGTCGGACGCAATGTGAAGAGGAAGATCGCCCACCAGCCAAGCCTAACTAAGCTTGCTTGCTGTCTTTAGCGTCATCTGATGCACCAGCGTCAAGCAGCGCTTGCACAACATCCGAATTTCCGCCCTTGCCAGCAAGAGTCAGCAGCGCCTCGCCAGCATCGTTGACTGTATCCACTGACGCGCCAGCCACAAGCAGCAGGCGCACAGCCTTGATTAATGTGCGGCGTCCGTAGCATGCAGCCTCATGGAGTGGTGTCATGCCGTCGTTCTTCGCCTTGTCGACACACTCAAACAAAGAGCGTACGTCTGAGTCACACTAAAGCAGCAGTCGCATGATGTCGGCGTGACCGTTTTGAGACGAAGAAGTGTGGTGCCGACCCGTCGTTTGTCCGCTTTGTTCACGTCAGCGCCACGCTTGAGTAAGATGTGAACGAAGTCAGCATGCCCTTCTTGAGACGAGCAGTACAGCGCTTCCTTGTCTGCAGTATCAGCAGCATCGACTGGAGCGCCAGCACTGATCAACAGCTCCACGACGGCTTTGCATCCGAGTGTCGATGCGATGATCAGTGGTGTCTCGCATTCAATGGTGCGCGCGTTGGCGAGCGCCTCGTTGCCGTCATCGTCTCCAGCTTGTTGGCTCATGCACAGGCGCATTCGACGTCACCACTGCGGCAAGCGGCGTGGAGAGAAAGCACTCGCGCGGCAAAGTTGAGTGGTTCATCTTGATCTAATCCATTGCTGGTTGCTAATGACATTGCGAGCAGCTCATGGAGGTGGCGAGTGTTGCTGTTGTTGCTGTCGCTGTCGCATGTGGCTGTGGCGAGAGCGAGAGCTGCGTTTGTGTCGTCTTGAGTGGTCGTGAGCACGCGCGAGCAAGGTTGAGAGTGGGCGCAATGGCGAGCGCACAGCTCGTTCGTTCGCTGCTTGCTTGCCTCGTCAGTCACATTGAAGCTCTGATTTGCAAATGCTGAGCTTCCGTTGCACAAGATGTGTGGAATCTGATTTATGGAGCATGGCTTTCGTGTTGTTGCTTACATTTCACAAAAGATAAATGCGAAAGTAGTCAAATGGCTGGCAATCTCATCAACCCATTTGTGTCTCGCGACTCCTCGCAGACAGCAGCGATAGCTGTATATCGACCTCGACCTCGACCTCGACCTCGACGCGTTGCAGCAGTAGCCCCACCAGCAGTACTCGACACAACATGCAGACCGCAGACATGCGCAGACCGACCAAGTGGCCGAGCGTGAACGCGTGGTTGCGTGCTGTCGCCACGCGAGTGCTCGCGCTTCGAGTCGCTTGCCGCGAAGGAGATCTCAAGCGTGCACGAGCGCTCTTGAGCTTTGATCACGACGAGGCATATGACGCCGACTCGAGCCCGAGCTCAAGCGCGCCACTGGAAATC
>JAASFL010000551.1:0-16856 GCA_023333735.1 Globisporangium takayamanum
AACGAGCAGTAGCAATGGACTGTCAGGGCGGCCACTTGGCAGCAGCTCTGAAGACCAGCAGCAGCAGCTCCAGGACCCGCCGTGGTTCGTGTGCCAGCTCGCGTCCGGTCACAACTTCTCGCTCGCAGTCGTCGTGCACCAGACGACGATGCTCTTTACGTGGGGTGTGAACGCAAACGGCGAACTTGGACTTGGCTCCACGACGTCGCTCCCAGAGCCGCAACTCGTGACGGCACTGCCGATGCAAGTCTACGGCGAGCTCATTGGTGTGTTGAGCGTCTCGTGCGGCAAGCACCACGCTGCACTCATCACGACGCAGGCAAAGCTATTCACGTGGGGCAGCAACAAGTACGGACAGCTCGGCCACAGCGACTACACGAATCGCCTCGCGCCACAGGAAGTGCACTTTGCGCTCGCGACGCTGAGCTCAAACCAGCGCGCGCTGCGCATCAAGCACACGATCCTCGAGCGCGGCGGCACGAACGTGACGTACGCAGCATGTGGTGCAGCGCACACGCTCTTTGTCACACACCAGCAGAACATCCTTGCGATGGGGTACAACCAAGCTGGGCAGCTCGGCATTGGCCATCGCCTGCAGCAGCACAAGAGCTGGCGTAGCTGTGTCCCGATCGCAGTCGACGCGCTGCGCGATCGCAGCATCCTCGACGTCGCCGCTGGACAGAACCACAGCGCCTGTGTCCTAAGCAACGGTGCAGTGTATGTCTGGGGCTGCGGCGACGACGGACGACTTGGTGTTGGTCGACGCGAGTGCGCCATGACGCCAGTGCTCGTGCCGAGTCTCAGTGACAGCGGCGTTCGTGCACGCAATGTGCGCTGCGGCGCGCGACACACAGCGATCATCTCGGACCACGACGTGCTCTACATGTGGGGCGCGAACGAGTTTGGACAGCTCGGCTGCGGCGACAAGAAGCCGCGGTACAAGCTCTGCGTGCTGCACACGCCAGCGCTCATTGCAGACGGCGCGCTCGGCGAGTTCCACTCTGTCTGTGTCACACACAACGGCAAAGCGTTTGCGTGGGGACTCGACTTGAGTGGCGAGAGCGCGCAGATCGACCAGCGCAGCTCGCTGACGGTGTTGCCGCTGCCGAAAGGGCAGCGTGCACAGCGCGTGTCGTGCGGCTGGGGACACACGAACATCGTGACGCACCCAAGCAGCAGCTGTGACGACAGCACAGCAGACGAACTCCGGACGCCAATGTCACCATCTGCATCGACTGCTACGCTATACTCTCCATCGTCATCGTCATCGTCATCACCTTCACCGACGTCGACGAGCTTCCACCGCGCGATCGAGCGCAAGCAACTCGCACTGCGCAGAGCCGAACTCGCAAAGTGGCGCGCGTTTGCAGCGCCGTGGGGACTCCCAGTGCCGGAGCGACCGCCTGTTGTGTGGAAGCTCGGCAAGTCGGAAGCTCGGCAAGCGAGCGCAATGGCAGGTCTGAACCAGAGCAAGCGCACAGCTCCATTCACAACGAACCAGAGCTTCAAAGATGCGGAGCGCACCATCGCGACTGCTGCACCGCTTACACTGGTCGACGATGTTCGCACCGCCATGCGCCAGCGCCTCGCCGCCGCGTTTGTGAAGCAGATCATAGGGCGATGTCTCCAGAAGGTGGCGCTCACACGAGATACAAACGTGATCACAGAGAGGTGAGCGAACGAACAGACTGCTGATGTGGTTCTCATTGACTCAGCGAGTCGTCTGACGCCTCTGCTGTCGGTGTGCTCCAGAGCACGAAGCGCACTGTCACCAACCACAACACGCGGGATCTTTTACCAGAACGCACTCCAGCCGCCAACGCTTCCACCGTCGTCTACGGTCGCACTCCGGAGCCTCGCTGCGAGCTACCACCATCGACAACGGCAGCAACACACCGACTACTGCACACAAGACTCCCAGGGCTTGAGCGACAGCGCTGAGAGTGTACGAGCTGCATCACCAACAGCTCTCTGTCCCACGCGTCCACAGTCTTGCACTCGCTCGCGTCCGCATGCACCGCCATGGTCGCCACGCGGACATCGACCGGTCGCGATTGGCTCCAGTGCAGTCCGTGATGATGCGTCGTCTCTACTGCACCATTCTCCAGCACCAGACGTATCTCCCGTGCTCGTGTCTCCAGTCTCCTCACCACAAACATCGCACGCGCCGCCACAAGGCAAAGTCGATGAGCGGCGCACACGCGCGACACAGCTGAAGCAGAGCTGCTGCTCGACGCTTTGCTCGCCGCGAGGTCCGGCCAGGAGAGCACCACTGCTCGGCGTCATGGAGACGCTGATGCACAAGCCGTCGTACTCGATCGCACAAGCAGTGCTCGTAGCACCGTCGATGCGCAGCAGTCCTCAGCGATCGCAGCAGCAGCGCTGTCATTCGTCCCAGAACATCGAGATGCCGACAACAACGTAGCTCCATCCTGAAGTAATCAAAGTCATTAGACGTAGCTAGCCACGTCAAGTGACACCGATCTCAATCATGAGCAAGAGCGAGATGTGTGAGCATCCTCGCTCTCGACCACACGCTTCACCTTGATCTCGGGTGATCTCAGACCATCTCCATGTTCATGAAGCAAGACATCTTGACAAGTAGTCGCCGTACTTGAAACCTCCCGCTCTTCAAGAGACACCACCAACGTGGCGACTCGCGACATAGCAGGCAGTAGTAGGAGATCGTAGCGGCAGCTCGCTCCTGCAGCAGCGATAGCATGGCGGATGCGTATCGCTCGCAGCGCGGCAGTGGAGCCGCCAAGCCGGCTAAACCCACGCAGCCGGCGCGCAAAAGCGGCAAAGTGCCGAGCAGTGCTGCGAAGAGCGCGACACCTCGACCGAGTCCAGTGCCACCAGCTGCGTCGAGCATCCCAGTCGCTGCGACTGGCACTGTTCTGCCCAAGATCCCACGCCGTGGCGAGTCGAGCAGCAGCAACAACAACAACAACAACAACAGTAGCAGCGGCAGTCTCGAGATCGCGAATGCATCGTCGCTTGCCATGGCGATCTCGCCACAGATGCGCGAGGTGCCTACGCTGCAGCTCAACACGACTGCGCATTCGCGTCGTCCATCGCTTGGCAGCAGAGGCAGCAGCATCAGCGCTGGCGTTGCCGAAGCAGAGACGTCGCCAACTACCCGCTCGCTGTCATCGGAGCTCCTCCTCTGCAGCAACAGCGCCAGCACTATCGCGATGGACGGGCCAAGCGCAAAAGCCGCGTGGTGCACACCGCGCAGTCCACTCACGTCCCACCTCGAGTCGTTCTTTGCCGCCGCGCGCGTCGATGCGCTCGACGATAGCGACGCACGTGACAATACAAGCAGCGCAACGACACCTGCGCGTCTTCTGTCAGTCGAAGAGAGCTTGCGCGCGACTGATGAGCTCTACCGCATCAACCTCGACAAACTCTTGGCCGACAACGCCAAGTTCCTAGAAGTCGCAAGCACAGCCACGCACCACATCGAGGGCATCCAGGACGAGCTGCCACGGCTCGCAAGTGTCTTTGACGACACGACGTACGTCTCGCATCCGTTCTCCTGTGCTGCAGTCGTTGGCGTCTGGTCCGTGTTGTATGCTGTTGGTCAAGGACTCACGCCACGCTCACTGCCTTGCCGTTCTAGCTCGGCGCTTGCAGGACTCACAAAGGACATCGCTGCGCTGCACGAACAGCACGAGAGTGATCAGGACAAGCTGTGCGTCCTGGCGTCCGCATTGCGCCTTTGCTGCCTTGTCTTTGCTGCTTCTAGTGACGCAAGACCTCTCGCTCTCACTCTCTTGCTATGTGAACGGTGCTGTTCATTGCTAGTTTGACGCAGCTCGACCAAGTCTTCAACCAAGGCACAGACGAGAAGCTGGCGCTCGTGAACGCCCATGACGCAGAGAAGCACGCGCTGCAGCTCGCTCACGTGCGTGAGATCGAGACGCTCGAAGCGCAGTTCCACGACTGTGTCCAGGCGCTCGAAGCCAAGCACAGCAGCGCCGAGCGTGCGCGCTTGGACGAGCTCGAGCAGCTCCGCGCTGCTTCAAGTGAACAGCTCAAGCAGACGCAGAAGCAAGCAGCTGCAGACGTCGCGAGTCTCAAAGCGTCCGCACAAGCAGAGCGCGATGCGCTAGAGACTGCGCTGCAGAGCGAGCTCGAGGCGCTGCGAGTATCGTCTCAAGCCGAGCTCGACGCATTGCGAACTGCGTCGCAGGCGGAGCTCGCAGCTCTGACAAGCGAGTCGCGTACAGCGTACGAAGCGCTCGAGCGCTCAAGCGATGACGAGATCCAGACGCTGCGTAAAGCGTCAGCAACGCAGTTTGCTGCAGCGACAGACGCGCTCAAGCAGGAGCTCCAGGCACTTCAGCAGAGCAAAGACAATGAGCGCCAGGCGCTGCAGAGCGCACACGCTGACGAGCGAACGCAGTTGATCGACCAGCGCGAGCGCGAGACAGCAGCGCTGCGAGACGAGCTCGAGGCGACGATCGCTGCGTTCCGAGCCGAGATCGAGCAGCTCAACGCGCAGCACGCAGACGAGCGCGATACGATGACGAGTGCATCCACTGAGGTCGTGCGCTCACTCCAGCGTGCGCATGCTGACGCTGTCGAGCGACTCGAGACAGCTGCCACGACTGAGCTCGCACGCACAGTCGAGATGTACGAGAGCAAGCTCGCACTTGCGAATGCGACGCACGGCGCAGAGGTCCAGCGGCTCACGGACGACGCGAGCGCTGCGCAGACACAGCTCATCGACAAGTACGAGACCGAGCTCACACTCGTGCGCGACAGTGCAAAGCGCGAGCGCGACCGCCTCACGCTCGCGTACGAGACCGACATTGACGCGCTCAAGCGCTCGCACCTCGAGCTCCTCGAGCGAGTGACAAAGGCACATGAGACGAGCGCTGCACAGCTCCGAGACGCACACGCCGCCCGGTCTCTCCAGTACGAGAGCGCAGCGCGCGAGCAAGACAAGCGATTCATTGAGGCGGTCGACGCAAAGGACCGAGAGCTCGACGCGCGTGCGAATGCGATCAGCGCACTGCAGCGTCAGCTCACAACGCTTGCGCTCACGCACAGCAGCTACGTCGCAGAGAGTGAGCAGCTCACTGCGCGCAGCGAGATGAACCGGTGCGAGCGCGAAGCCCGCATGCTCGCAGTGCAGCAAGAGCTCAGTCATACGCTCGCAGCGCTCGAGACGACGCGGCGCGAGCTCCGAGCGACGGCGGACGACTGCGTCGTGAAAGCAAACACGATCCTCGAGCTCACGTTCGTGATCAAGAGCCGCGACGACGAGGTTGAGCGGCTCCGGAACGCCTTGCTCGACTCGCTCAAGAGCGTGAACCAGAAGACCGAGATCCTCGAGCTCACGGCCGAGACACTGTCGAGCAAAGCCAAGGAGCTCGAAGACACGAAAGCTGCGCTCCGGAAAGAGTCGGGCGGCTCTCGCGCGTCGAAGAGTCGATGCACCACAAGGACGAGATCCTCGAAGACTCGGAGCTCAAGCTCGAGAGCCTGCGCTTGAGCATGGAGAACATGCGGCTCGAGATGAAGCGCATGCAGCTCGACATGAAGCTCCAGCTCGAGCACACAGAAGGCGAGATGGAGCTCAAGCACGGCGAGATCAGCCGCTTGCACGCAGCGCAGAGCGAGCTCAAGACCAAGAACGAAGGCTATCAGCAGACGATCAGGCGGCTCGAAGAGACGCTCGCGCAGACTCAGCGGCAAGGCGACGAAGCTCAGCGCCGCATTCACTTGCTGCGGCTCGAAGCCTCGCAGCACGCCGACGACGCGCAGAAGACGTGCAACGCACTCCTTGCACGCGACGAAGAGCTCCTGGTCGTGACGAATGACAAGCAAGCGGCCGTGCTCGAGCGCCAGCGCGCGCAGGTCCAGCTCACCCACTTGGCGCAGGTCATCGCGGGCTTGCATGCAAAGCGCGAGCGCGAGCTCATGCTTAGCGAGGAGATCCAAACGCGGCTCTTGCGCGTCCTCGCTGAGACGTCTGCAGAGAAAGACGAGCGCATGCGTGCAGAGAAGCACTTGCTCGTGCTCGAGCTCTCGGCGACGAAGGAGCTCGTTCGGCACTTGGACGGCGTCGAAGCGCGTCTCGCGGACGCCAAGAGAGAGACCGAGAGTCAGCGCGTGCAGCTCCAGAGCGCGAACGCCCAGGTCCGCGACCTCGAAGCAGCAGTCGCGCAGCTCCGAGCGGTCGAGACGCGCTACGAACACGCGCAGCAGCAGGTCAGCGAGCTCCGCGCGACTGCAAGCGAGCTCGAGCACGCGCTTGCATGCACACACGACAAGCTGCGGTTTGAGAACGAAGCGGCACGTGCGAGCATCGCTGCGCTGTCTGCGACTGTCGACGAGCTCAGTGCGCAGCACGCAGCGTTGACAAGCGACCACGACGCTTTGGAGAGTAAGCACAGTGCGCTTCTGAGCGAGTACGACGCGCTGCAGACCGAGCTGGAGCAGCAGCGAGCGCGGGACGCAGCGCTCGTGCGGCAGAACGACGAACTCACGCGCGCGCTCTCGGGCGAGAAGCTCGGGATGGCCGACAGCGCCGAGCGCATGCTCCGCGACCTCGACGACGCCAAGCAGCACTTTGACGAGCAGCTGCACGACGCTGCGGCCAAGCTCGCGCACGCTGACGCCGGGAGCTCTGAGCTGCAGCAGGCGCTCGCCATCGCGCAGAGTGACGTCACGGCGCTTGAGAGCAGAGTCCTCGCTGCTGGGACGGAAGCGCGCGACACGAGCGCCAAGTGCGCTGAGCTCACGCGCGAAGTCGAGCAGCTCGAGCAAGCGCTGCGCGACGAGTCCGCTGATCACTTGCGCGATGTCCAGGCGTCTGAGCACGAGCTGCAGCTCAAGTGTGAGGACGTTGAGCGACTTGATCAAGCGCTCAATGCGCTGGGTGAAGAGCACGCTCGTGTGCAGTAGGCGCTTGTTGATGAGACGCACGCGTTGAGGACGCAGCACGACGCACACGTGCGTGAGCTCCAGGACGCACATGCGCAGCAGCTCGCAGGGCTCGAAGGCGCTACAGGCGAGCAGAGACGCCTCGCAGACGACCACGTCCGTGCACTAACCGCTGCTGAAGACGAGCGTCGTGAGCTCACAGATCAACACGACGCTGCGATGCAAGAGCTCGAGACTGCGCATCGCCTGGCGCTCGAGCGACTCCAGTACGAGCGCGCTGCGCTTGAAGAGCAGCTCGCTGCAGCCCAGACAGAGAAGCAGACGCTCGAGACAACCGGCGCAGACGTACTCGCGCGCATGCGTGAGCGCCATGAGCAGGACCTCGCCGACACGAGAGCAGCGCTCGCTCAGGACTTTGCAGCGCAAGTCGCAGTGCTGACCGAGTCGACGCAGCGCGAGGCGGAGCTGAGTCGCCTGCGCATCGCAGAGGAGCACTTGCGCAAGCTCGAAGACGTGGTCGAGAGCGCGCGTGTGAAGGACGCGCAGCAGCTCCAGACACTCCGAGACGCTCAGACCACCGCAGCAGCGAAAGAGACGCTGCTGAACGACACGACCCATGCACTCGCGCGCGCTGAAGGCTGTGCGACGCAGCTCCAGCAGCGCGTCCAGCAGCTCGAGCTCGAGCTCAACGAGAGCAAGCAGCTCGTCATTGCGCGCACTGCAACGATCGACAACGTCCGACGAGGTACGAAGTCAGCAGCGGTGTCCTCTGTCGCCTGTCGATCAGACTGTTACAATGACTCAGTGCCCTTGTGCGTGACTCCAGAGCTCCAGCTCGCGCACGAAGCGAGCAGCGAGCGCAGCGCGGCGCAGTCAAGCGACCAGTTGCTCGCACTCGTGCGCCAGCAGCTCGACGCGCATCTGTGGGCGACGTGGCAAGTCGACCGCGCGCAGCTCACAGGCACCGGCTGTGCGCTCGAGACCGAGCGCGACGTGGTTGAGTGTCTGAAAGCGCTGTACGAGATCCGGTGCGTTGCGCTACGAGCACCAGCGCGAGCACACAAGAGCAATGCGGCAAGCGGCGCAGAGCTCGTGCTCAGTGTCTCGGACGTTTGCAGTCGACTCGAGGACGCCAGCGACGTCGCGTGTCAGCTCACTGAGCACTATGAGCAGCAGCGTCAAGCTGATGTGGCTGGGTCTCGCGACGAACCGACAAGCGGCAGTGGACCACTGGCAGCTCGTGTGAAGCGCCTACTGAGTGATCACACGAGACTGCTTGAGCACGTTCAACGCGTCTTTCGACTCGGAGACAGCGCCAAGATACTGGACACGGAGCGGCAGAGTGGCGATGATGTTGATGATGGCAGTGCGACGGACGAGCTGCGTCGGCGCTCAGTACTCGATGCGACGATCGAGCGACTCGAGGTCTTTGGCGACGCGCTGGAGCGACTGGGGCTCTTTGAGACTGAGCAGCCACACAGTCAATGCGACCATGTGCTCCGCGTCCTGGCAGAGCACGACAAGCTCTTGGCGCATGCTGCAACGACTGCGCAAGACCACGAAACAGCGCCGCTGACAACACTTGAGGACTTTGCGACGCTACTCGATACTGTCACTGACGTGCTTGTGCGCGCACGGGTCGTGACGCAGCAGCGCGAGCGCTTCCAGACTCCGAGCGACCTCCACTCGCTCGTGCGCGAGCTTGAGATGCTGACGAGCGGCTTTGACGCTGCAGTGACTGCACCTGCGTCAGCTGAACCTCTCACGTTAAGCGCAAGTGGACCGGACGCGACGCTCAAGACTCGAGAGATCCTGGACTTTGTGCAGCGCATGAGCAACTTCGTCGCGAGCTGCAGAGGCTTTGGGACTCGTGAGCGCCACCACGAGCGCTACTGCAAGCGCAGAGGAGACCCTCGCAAGCATTGGCGAGCTCATGAAAGTGCTCCATTGCTTTGACGGCTTTCCACCGAGTCCTAGTCGTAGCAGCGCAAGGTCATCGCCAGCGTCTGCTTCGCCACAAGCAGCAGCTAGGGAATCACTCGGTGGCAGTACGATCCACGAGCAAGTCGCATCTGTCCTCGCGTTCCTCGACGAGCTCCATCTCATGACGGACTTTGCGCAGAGCATCCTCGATGAAGAGAGCGACGCGACGGCGACGCCGACCGAGTCCCAGAGCCACGCGAGTAGCAGCACGAGCCTCAGTGCGTTTGAGTCGCTCACGCGCTCACCGACACCGCAGTCTGAGCTCACAAACAGTCCGGATGGCAATGGCAACGACCACAGCAGCAGCACGAACGAGCTCTTGCAGATCGACGTGCCACTGCCACTCGACGAGCTCGACCTCGAGCTCGAGCTCCAGCAAGACGTCGATGTCGACGGCCACGCACCCGACACTGGCAACGACCACACGTTCTTTGCAGTTGATGACGCCGGCTTCCTCGCTGACAGACCACCACGAACGTCGCCATCGTCACCGTCGACTGCGACGCCGCTGGCCGAGTCGCTCGTCGACATCTCGCTCGTGATGAGCGACCACCACCGGATCCTCTCGGAAGCCGCGCACTGGGTGCACAAGACCGCGCGGCTGCGGCGACGGTCGCAGACGAGTCGCAAGATCCGACGACCGGCGGACCTCGGGTCCGAGATCTGTCTCCTCGTGCGCGAGCACTGTGCGCTGCTGTCGCTTGCGAAGAACCTGTTCCAGCTCAAGGACCCGCGACAGGACCTCGCGTCGCTCCTCGAGTGTCTCGCAATCCTCAAGCGCCTCACGGCGCGTCTGCCAGTGTTTGCAACAAGCGAGCTCGGCGACCGGAGCAACGAGGCGTCGCGCGAGAGCTTGAGCAGTCTGAGCAGCAGTGCGCCGCCGCTCGCTGCGGCGTCACACACGAGCAGCTACGAGTCGCTCCGTGCCTCGCTCTCGGTCTTTGCGTGCATGGAGAGCATGGCGCGCCATCTGCAGGGCTACGACTACTTGCTCCAGCACTTGCGCGAGAGCCGTGAGAAGCAGTGGCTCAGTGCAAGCGTCAGCAACGTTGAGCTCTTGACGCGCGACGTCACTGATCGGCTCGAGCTCGTTGCGCTAGCCCAGACGCAGCTAGGACTTGCGAATCCTGTCGTTGAGCTCCCGCGACTGCTCCAGACCATGCAAGCGCTCATTGCC
Organism: Globisporangium takayamanum; assembly: GCA_023333735.1. Taxonomy (NCBI): domain Eukaryota; phylum Oomycota; class Peronosporomycetes; order Pythiales; family Pythiaceae; genus Globisporangium; species Globisporangium takayamanum. The sequence continues at coordinate 10,058 of JAASFL010000551.1, forward strand.
CGAACGCAGCGCCTCGAGCCCTGGAAAGCACCGCTACCAATAGCCGAACAGACTGCAGACCACGAGTCACCGCTCATATCGCCGCCACTGTCATCTGAAAACCTTGCGAGTACAGACAGTGGCGTTAAGAGTGACGGTGAGAACGAGGCGACTAAGTCCGAAGAGCTCGGAGCGGAGCCGAACATGAACGACACAACACTCGACCTGCAAGGCGCAGAGGCGTATGCATTGGCGCTCGAGACGATCGAGCGCGAGCTCACAACGTACTCGAACCTGATGACGTTGCTGCGCCACGAGCTTCCGTTTGCGCAGTCTGTCGACTCGGTCGAGACGCTGCAGCAGCGCATCCGCGAAGTGCTGGGACAGCTCGAGCAGTTTGCAAATGCGAGCGTCGAGCTGAACGACGAAGTCGCGCGCTTGCGATCCGAAAACGCGCGTCTGCAGCAGGAGCAAGCGCTTGAGGATGTGCTCTTACGCAACTTGGCCGGCGCTCCGGCACCACTCGCGAGTGGTGAAGAGCGTGAACTGATCTCTGATGCGTCTGATGCCACGTCACCGCGTCTCGAGACGCTCACACGGCTGCTTCACGAGCGGCACAGTGGGCGGGTGACGCACGCGAAGCCGAGGCGAGTGCAGCAGCCGAGACTGCGTTCCTCCAACAGAGTGGGCTGCTACCGTCTCAGGCATTGTCCATTGAGGTCGCTGGAACTGACGGCGTTGAGAGCGGCGATACTGACGACTCAGACAAGCCTGAAGCCGCAGCCGCTCGACCGAAGCGCCTGGCGAATGACACGCGCATGCAGATCTACGCGACGCTGCTCGCACAAGTCCAGATGAGCGCGGAAGCAGCTCGGCGTCTCGAGATGCAAGTGATAGAACAGTCGCAGCGGTTGTGTGAGTCGCAAGCGAGTGTCGCGAAAGAAGAGACGCCAGTCGATCGCACCAGCTCGTTCAGTCAGACAACAGCAGCTGAGGATGACGAGAGCGAGGACGAGCATACAGCGCTTGAACGGCTCGGACTCGTGCGTTTGCTCAAGCGCGACGCAGCAGACTCGACCAGTGACACTGCTGCTGCTGCGGATCACGGCGACGACAATGGCCAAGCGAGCGCTGTTGCTCCTAAGGACAATGGCGACCGACTGGATGCGCCACACTCGACGCACCGCTCAATCTCGCTCGCCGATCGACTGCAGCTCTACACTCGACTCGCGACTCTCGAGCACGAGACACAAGCAGCGCACGCTGCACTCACGCACGAGCAGGCGTTCCTCGAAGCAAATCAGCTTGCGTTTGACACGAGCGACGCTGCAGCAGCGCGCATGCGCGTGTACGAGACACTGCTCGCAGGTCAGCGCGCGCTCATGGACGACAAGATCGAGCGCGAGCTCGAGCTCGAGAAAGCGCAGCGCTTTGCTGACTCGCATGGCATGGACGCGTCGGTCATGACGCACATGGGCGCACTCGATAGCGTCGTCACGCTCCATCAGCAGCTGACAGAGCGCGACGAAGCCGATGCAATGGAGCGCGCGTATCTCCAAGAGAACGGACTCTGGTGCGTCGAGCCGCGCGACGACGATGCGCCAATGGACGCGCAGGAGCAGTTTTGGCATCCGCAATCGCGTGTACTCGGAGCTGCTTGAAGCGCGCGCAGCAGCAGCGCACGAGACGGCGCAGCGTACGGCTGCGATCGACGCTGAGAAGACGTACTTGCGCGCACACACGGCGCTTGGAGCGGACGTGGCGATCGATGGACCAGCGTACTCTCGACTAGGCATCTATGAGCAGCTGCTTGCAGCACAGCAGGAGGCGCTAAAAACGCAAGCGCAGGAGTACGACCAGGTCCTCATGCGTCTCCCAGAGACTGAGAACGCGTTCTTGCGCAGCCATGGACTCGCTCAGGTGCTTGACGCAGAGTCCGAGGCGGCGTCCGAGTCCGAGGCGATCACGTCTGCGCTAGCGACCCGCATGCGCGTCTACGACGAGCTCTTGCTGCGCATACGCACTCAGGACACAGCGATCGCGGAGCTCGAACAGGCGCGCGACGTGCGCGAGAACTCGCTCAAAGTCCTGCAAGACGCTCGAGACCCACACTGCAGCGCACGAGCGCGAGAAGCTCGAGCTGCTCGCGACAATCGACAGTCGCGACTCTCAGCTTCAGCAAGCGCAGGAGCAGTGCACACGCGATCTCACGACTGGGTCCGAGACGCACGCAAACGAACTCGCTGTCATGACATAGCGACATACCGACGAGCTCGAACGTCTCAAACAAGCGCACGCTGATCGCCTTGCAGCGCTCCAAGCTGCGAGTCAGAGTGACCTCACTGCTGCGCTCGAGAAGCAAGCAAAGCAGCTCGAGTTCCTCGTGCTCGTGCGCGCAAACGAAGAGGCACTAGGCGGCGGTGGCGGTACGTCATCATCGCCACGGCACCATCGCGTAGCGACTGCGCTGTCGCCAGCACAAGCGCGTGCACTGCTGCTCGACAAAGTGACAAAGCGCGACTCGCCGGCGATCAGCATGATCTACCGCGCGATCTGCCTTGCGACCGACATCCTCAACACGTCAGCGTTCACTGGCAGCAGCAGCAGCGCTAGCGGTGCGGCGTCTGAGATCCCAGTCGAAGTCACACAAGCCGTGCTCAACTGCGTGAAAGAGCTCAAGGCGCTGAAAGAGTACTTGATCGAGTCGCTCGAGCAGCTCACGCGCAGCGACGACGCGTTCCCGGCGCCGCCGCCGCCGCCGCCGTTCGTGCGCGCAAGCAGCAGTCTCAGCGCTTCAGACGCGGTCGCAGCAGCTAGTAGCAGCAGCAGCGGCAGTGGCGACAAGGACGCGGCGATTGACTTTGCGCTCTGCTCGCACCGCGAGTTCATGGCGTTCGCGCACACAGAGCTGCTCAAGCGCGAAGCTGCGATGGACGCAATGCTCTTGGAGCTCCTCAAGACCCTCGAAGCTGTTGCAGGCGGCAAGACAACGAGCACCACCTCTGACTCTGATTCCGATGCAGTAGTCCCAGCGTTCACACTCGATGAGCGCAGACTCATGGAGCTCGAGATGGAGCGCACGCGCGAGCGCGAAGCACGAGCAAACGCCGAGTGCGAGCGCAAGCTCAACGACGAGTACTTGACGCGACTGCTCAGTGAGCGCAAAGACGTCGAAGCAGCGCTCACGACCGCGCTAACTGAGCTCCGGGACGAGTGCAAAGGACTGCGCGCCAAGGTCGACGCGCTCGAGCAGGAGAGGTACGCACAGCCACCAGGGAGTGCCGCGTCGTCTGGGGCAATGTACGGTCTGTCACCACGCGCATCAGCGTTGACACCGAGCTACGGCCTCGGCTTTGCGAGTGGCGCTACCACTGGTGTGATGCCGATGCGACCTGAGAAGCCGCGCGAGCCGCTGCCGTCGAGTCGCATGACTGCAATGATGAAAGGCTTGGGCGGCGCTGGGTCGGTGCACAAGGAGCGGTTCGTGAGCGACTTGGAGAGAGAGACTGGCCAGCGCCGCAGCACGAACGCCAGTGCAGCGACTGCGCGCCGACTGAACGAGTGGAAGAAGCAGGACTTGCTAGGCAGCAGCTCGCCGAGCAGTCAGCTCGAGCGGGACTTTCGCGCACTGGACAGTCCGTATGCACCGGCGTATGGCGTCGCTGGGTCTGTCAGTGGCAGTGGGAACACATCACCAACGTACGGACGTGGACGAGGTGGAGGCGGAGGCGGAGGTGGCGGCGGAGCAAGTGATGCACGCGTCCCAACCGCAACGTCGCCATCTCATCCAATTGACCACGAGCTGTGGTACCAAGGCGTGCGATCCGTGCACCACGTCTCGTTCTTCGTCTCGCTCTTCTTCGTGCCCAAGCAGATCATGTTCCGCGTCGAAGTGTTCAATAGCGACACCGAGCAGCAGCAGACTGTGTACGTGACGTGGAGCGAGATGGAGACGTTCGTCGCCGAGAGCAAGCGCGCAGCACGCGTTGGACTCACGTCGCTAAGCGATCCAGCGCGGCATGCAGAGGTCGCAGACGTCTTGTTCAAGCGCGTGCGCGTCTACGGCGAAGGCTCTGCGAACGTCTTGCTCGGGTTTGAGTAGGGACAGTCCCAGTCGTAGGATAGACAGCTTTGTAAATCAGATCAGTATAATCAGACTCAGACTCTGAATCAGACTACGATACGCTGACACATCCATTCGTCCTCTGCTGAGTCGGAGCTACTCGTGAATGGGACTCGCCAGTGCGTCTGGACGACTGGTGCTGCTGCTCCGTGCAGCGCTCGCTTTGCGCTTTTGCCACCAGTGTGAGAACGACACGCGGTTCCACGGAAAGAGCGACGGATCAGCGCCATCTGCGCCAGTGTGGTCGTCGTCATCGTCGTCGTCGCCTGGACTGCCGAGGTGCTCGTCGTCGTCGCTCAAGAGCGCTTCGAGGTCTGTACCTTCGTCGTGCGTCTCGCCATCGAACGCATGGAGCGCAGCGGTGTCCATGAGCTGCGCGTTCTTCTCGTCGAGCACGAGCGTCGAGTAAGACGCAAAGACGTCGTCGTCCAAGTACTTGCGCGGATTGCTCTCAATGAGCTTGAGGAGGCGCGTAAAGTGCGGCTGGATCTCACTCAGCGGCACGTGAAGGCTGAACGAGAGCTGCGCATAGACTGTGAACTCGGCCGTGAGCACTTCGCGCGACGGCAGCGAGTGGACCTGGTCGATCTCGGCCAAGATCTTCTTGATCGCCGTTTTCATTGCGACCGACGCTTTTGGCTCATTGAACTTGGCCGCAAGCAGGAGACACGCGGCCATGTACAGCTTCCGGTTCGACTTGTTCACAAACTAGCGAGACGGGTAAGTAGGCAGAGAAATGAGTCGATGAGAGTGACGGTAAGTGTGTGCGAGTGGCTGGTGTGAGTGAGGCATGACGACAGACAGACGTACGTGACTGAGGACGAGCTTTTCAAAGTAGACGCACGCCATGGCGGCCGTAGCGACTTCGAGATTGAGGCGCTGGCACGAGAGCAAGGTCTCACGCTTGAGGTTCCGGATCTTACTGAGCGACAGGTCGCCGTTCAGCCACGTGTGCTTCTCTTGGAACTTCTTGTTCAGCTCCTGTGCGTAAAGAGCGAGAGAGAGAGAGAGTCACACAACCGTGAGAGAGAGCCCAGTGTCCATGTACACAGCGTCCTTCCAGGACACAGACACAGACACGCACATACCGCTTTGAGGTCGTTCGGCTTGACAAACAGCAGGATACTGCTCACGATTGGTCCAATGTTCTTGTCGCCGCGCACGACGTGGCGATGGCGTCCTTGCCGGAACTCGGGGTCGTCCAAGTAGTTGGGCAAGTACGCCGGCACGCTCGGATGGTCTTCTTCACTATCGCGGTCTTTGTCGCAAGCGGCCCACGTCGCATGCAGGAGGCGAAAGTACGACTTGCCGCGCCAGTCGTAGCGCATTGGTTCGAGGTTCCCAACGGATGCGAACCGCTTCCGCACGGCATTCGTCTCATTGCCATTGTACTAGAGTGAATAGTGCAGATACACACCAAGTGCGAACTTAGTATACAAGCCGCCAAAGTGCGCACACGCACATACATACGCACTTTGATGATTGTCGACGTCGCGATCGGATACCCGCAGCCACTGGAGAAGAACGCGCGCGAGCCCAAGAGCCCTTGCTGCGCCGTCATGCCCTCCCAGCGCCGCACGACTGCAGACGCCGCCGGGTACTTGGTCGTGAATCGATAGCGAAACTGCGGCGGTACGTGCACGATCGTAGCGTCAAAGCCTGGAAGCCGCCGTCCTGCGAGCATCTCGGTGCTGCTCTGGCGCGGCGTGCGGCTGTCTGTAGCGCTCGAACTGCTACTACTGCTGCTACTGCTCTTAGCTACATCGCCAGCAGTCGTCTCTAGTCCAGTCTGCGAGCTGCGCTTCTTCAGCCGCTTGTGCTGAGCGCTCGCACTGCCGTCGTGCGCAATGCCAGCGCTGCTATTGTGGTGGCCATGCGTGTGCTGCTGCTGGTGGCTCGCGAGCGCCTCGGAGCGCATGGGGATGTTCTGGAGAAAGTCGAGCGCTGCGATGTCGCGCGTGACTTTACGCGAGTGCGAGTGCGCGTGGCGCGAGCGCTCGCTGTGGATACTCGACGGCGAGTCGCTCTATATGTCGGCAAGCACAGATATATCCATTCACATAGACGTAATGCACGACAAGTTAGTCGACTCTGTGAACTCGCACGAGCTGTAGCAGCCACATGCACGCGTGTGTGGGACGTACAGTCTTGATGAAGAACACTTGCTGTTTCGGAGCTGCGCTGCTGTTCGCCACGTTCGCAGTCGCGACCAAGCGCATGGGCGATGCCGCGCTCGTGTGCGTCAGTCGCACTGGCAATGCGCCACTTGTGTTTGGGCTGTCGACTGCGAGCGCAGGTAGTAACGACACTTCGTCAGCAGCGGCTTCGCTGTCTGCGCTTGCATCAACATCCTGTTGCGTCGCTAGCTCATTTGGCAGTGCGCTGTCGCTGTCCTCGTCACCACTGTTGCCCATGCTGCTGTCGTGCGGCTTCAACTCCATCGACTGAACGATCGATTGACAATGAGATCGCAAACTCAGCAAATCCAAAATCAAATAGAAATATTGTAGTCAATGAAAAGGTAACATGTGGACATCTTTCTTCGTATCTGAACCCGACATTTCGATAGCAATTGGCTCAAACTTGTCCACTCGGACATCTTGTTCCAGTAAGTCACAGCACCAACACTGCATCGCTGCTGCTGATGCGAGCACTCGACTCAGACACCACTCTGCCAATGCGCATGGCGTGCTCTGT
>JAASFL010000552.1:0-16835 GCA_023333735.1 Globisporangium takayamanum
CACGCTTGCGAACGGCTCAGCAACAGAACGAGGAGACAGAGTCTTCACTGACGCTACAGGCGCATCACACCAGTCGTCGTCGTCGTCTGGGATGGTCCGCGCGCCGTCGACGCCAGTCATGACGTCTCGGTTCATGTGAGGCGAGTGCCCAGCACATGAACGTATGGAGCGTGGTGCCATGTGAGGCGAGCGTCCAGCACATGGGCCTATGGAGCGTGGTGTGGAGACGCCGCGCTGTAACGTATCGCAACAGAATCTTCAAGAGCTCGAGCAACTCGGGTGTCTTGCTTGTGAGCCTTGCCTTGCCATCATTGGTGTCTGAACTTGACATTCGTACTTTATTGGAGTGACACGTCTGACTCCTCATCACTTGTGTTCACTATAGCTGTACTTTCTAGCACAAGCTAAATGGCTTCACGCGTTCTTTCGTGTTCGTTCGTGCGCAAACAAGCAGCTTTGGACTCAGGACCGACGCCCGACTTCGCTGCGACTTCATTGCGCGACGTCCACCACATCAGCTTCTGCGCTGCAGCAGCGACAGCAGCAGCAGCAGCTCGACAGCTATGCAGTCACCACCTCCTGCTGCACAAGCTCCAATGGATGCGAGCACAAAGCACCCCGTCGTGCTCATCCACGGCGTGTTTGGCTACGGCCGCAGTCGACCGCTCTGGAACGCGTGGTCGCCCTACTGGCCCGAGCGAGCGCTGTGCGAGATGCGCGCGAAGCACGTGATCGTCGACGTCGGTGCGCTCTCGTCCGACCACGACCGTGCGTGCGAAGCGTTCTACCAACTCGTTGGTGGCAGAGTCGACTATGGTGAAGAGCACGCGCGCGAGGCTGGGCACAACCGCTATGGCGCGACGTTCGACACGCCACTGCTCCCAAACTGGAGCGCAGAGCACCCTGTGCATCTCGTCGGCCACAGCTTTGGCGCAACGACTGCGATTGAACTGTACCAGCTCATCTGCCAGGACGCATTCGGGATCGGGAGCGACCATCGCTGGGTCCGCAGCATCGTGAGTATCGCAGGGCCGCTCACTGGTACGACGCTCACGCACGTGTTTGGACTCCACGACGCCACGATGCGCGCGTATACGCTTGGCCACGCCATTGGTTCAGCACTTGGGCTGTGGTTCAAGCTCCATACCGACTTCCCAATCCTCAAGCGCGTCTTTGACTTCCGCATGCCGCAGTGGGAGTGCATCGAGAGCTACCGCGAAGTGCTCTCGGCCTCTGGTCGGATCAACCGCTCGGCCGACCTCGCAGTGTTCAACATCCTCCCAGCGCTCCGGCTCGAGCGCAACAGCCGACTCGTGCACATGGACAAAGTGTTTCTCACGAGCGTCACGACATCGAGCCACGTTGAGCTCCCGCTCGTTGAGTTTGGACTAGTGCTCGCAGTCGCACTGCTGAGTGTCGCTGTCGGTATTCTGACGTGGTCTGCTGACACAGCCGTGAGCGCTACGACAGCGCTGCTTGCACTGCTCGTCACTGGGCTCGCACTGCAGCTGCGCAAGCGCGTGCAGCAGCTCGACTACGCGACGATCCCATCACTTCACGCATGTATGGTGCTCATGGCGCAGCGCGTGCGCACACTGCACGAGATCTTCCACGGTACGTCTATGGACAATGGACTGCGCTTGTTTGTGTAGCAGGACATGTGAGCTTAGACTGACTGCATCGACTCCTGCTGCTCCACTGTCCGCTAGGCTTTGAGCGCCACGAGTGGGAAACGAACGACGGCGCTGTGAACATCCACTCGATGCTGCGCACGTGGACGCCTGCGTCGATTCGCCTTAAAGCCAGAGCTGTTGAGCAGCCAGTGAGTGACTGTGCGTGCCGCAAGCGCAGCAGCAGCAGCAGCGACGATGACGACGAGCGCACCTCAAGCGCATCGACTGCTTCGAGCTCAGCCGCGTCGTCGCCACGTTCGCTGTTGTCATCAACAGCCTTTGACGACTCGGCATGCACTGCGATTGCCTCGGTACTCTCGACGACTGCATCATCATCAAGCAGCGAGTACGACGACATTGCGAGTGTGAACGACGATAACGAGGACGAGCTTGACCTCGCTGCGCTCAGTGACTCGACGCAGCCTCGATCACAACGACTCGAGCGCGGCCGCTGGTACGTCCATCGCGTGCGCAAGAACCACATGGCTGGGACGCACTTTGACCGCGACGCACCGCAGCTCTTTCGCGACTTGCTCCGTGTCATTGCGCACGAGTTTGAGTGAGCGGAGAGCGTGCGTCTTTGAGTGTAATGCACCACAAGTCTCTCGAGCTTTCTTCATGCGACTTGGTCATGTGAATGAGGCGATGATGTTGCGAAGAAAGCGACGGAGTACGTTCTTACTCGAGGTGTGTGATGGCAAACGACCGAGACGGTTGAGCAACACGATCTCGATTTCGAGATCCACGCACGCGCCGTCATGCTCGTCGATCGCAGTGTGCACGTGCTTTGTAGTAGGACGCGTGAATGGAGCAGCCATCGCCGAGCAAGATTGATCTGAACGTATGAGAGCAGCAGCTTCATGCGCTGAGTGACAGCAAGAGAGCGGACAAGAACAAGAGCGTTTGCTCTCATGAACGATCCGAGGTGTCGTCGCGAAGTCGATTCCGTGACACAGCGAAATGGATGGTAAAGTCGACTGGATCGAAATGTTGATTTTGCGCTTGTCGACTTTGCAACTCGTACATACAAATATCAAATACATACTGCTCTCCTCATTAGGTCGAAAATGGCGACTTACTGGATATGTCGACTTTTGTCGTGATGTCGACTTTGCTACGACTGACACGACATGCACAAGCGACAGAACAGCATGAGCATGAGCGACGTCGCGGGGCCGCGTCCGCTCATCACTCGCGAACTCGCCATCGCGGTGTCAAGTCAAGCCACGCGCGTTGTCCACTACCACCGCTGCTCACATGCCGCCGCCACCGACGACCAAGTACCCTGTCGTGCTCATCCACGGTGCGTCTGCGTCTGTGAGTAGCAGCACACGCTTGTCCGCGTACATGCCCAGCTATGCTCACTCGACTGTCGCTCTCTCTCTCGCGCGCTGTGTCTGCGCACTCGACCATGCCACGTGTGCCAACTAGGCGTGTTTGGCTACGGTCGCACGCACCCTGCGTGGGGCTACTTCCCAGCGTACTGGCCCGAGCAGCAGCTCGCAGAGCTCAATCCGAACCACATCATCGTAGACATTGGCACCGCGTCGTCCGATCACGACCGCGCGTGCGAGATCTTCTACCAGCTCGTTGGCGGCACAGTCGACTACGGCGAAGAGCATGCCAAACACACAAGTACGTCGTCGTATGTTAGCTTTGCCACTTGTCCTTGTACGCTCATACACTCACACTCGCTTGCGATGCTTGCTTGGACGCCTCACCACACGACAGCGCATGCGCGGTACGGACTGACGTACACTGACGCGTTGCATCCCGACTGGAGCGAAGAGAACCCGATCCACCTCGTCGGCCACAGCCTCGGTGCGCTCACTGCGCTCGAGTTCTACCAGCTCGTGAGCGCCGACTTCTTCGGCATTGGGAGCAACTACAAGTGGGTCCGGAGCATCACGAGCATCGCAGGGCCGCTCACAGGCTCGACGCTTGCAAACATGGCCGGTCTCCACGGCGTCACGATGCCGCGCGGCTCGCCCGCACACGTGCTGTACATCGTCTTGGGCATCTGGGGCAAGACGTACAACGCACTGCCGTGGCTCCGCGGCGCGTACGACTTGCGCATGGACCAGTGGGCCCACCTCTCGCTCCGACAGCTCTGCTCCGTGAACGGCCCGGTGAACCAGTCGATGGACTCGGGCTTCTTCTCGATCCTCCCGTCGCGCCGCGTGCAGCTCAATGCGCAGCTCCAGCACATGGACAAGCTCCACTTGATGAGCATCGTGACGTCGCCCAAGACGTGCCACGTCCCAGTCGCCGAGGTCTCGACGTTTGCAGCACTGCTCCTCGTGCTCTACGGCAAGTTCCCATCGTGGCTCCCGCTCGTGCGCAAGCTCCGACGCGTCCGCAGTGTCCTCGGTCTCGCACTCGTGCTCGCGCTCTGGCGCCAAGTCACGCGCCTCGACATTGCAAAGCTCCCGTCGCTCTACGGTCTCAAGTGGCTCATGCGCCGGACTGCGAAGGCGCTGCCGCAGATCTTTGACGGCTACGAGCCGCACCACTGGGAGCACAACGACGGCGCTGTGAACATCCGGTCGCAGCTCCGGCCGTGGTTCCCATCGTCAAATGCCACAAAGGCGCAAGTGCTGTCGACTGCTACTGCGACCGACCACATTGATCCGCACACGCGCACGCTCCCAGCGTCGCTATCGTCAGCTGCACTTGTGGACATGGCAGGACAGAGTACGACTGGCCATGCTGCTGTCGCTGGGACCGCGGCGACGCCTAGTGCGAGTGGCACTAGTGCGACAACGCTCGTGCGGTGCGACTCGCACATCTCGATCGACGACTTTCATCGCGAGCCGCTCGACAGTGAGGACGGCGACAGTGCCCTCGACGCTCAAGTGCAGAGAGAGCAGGACGAAGCGGCGGCTGCGTCCGAGCGGTTTGTCAAAGGCCGCTGGTACGTCTACCGCGTGAATAGCAACCACTTCACGGGGACGTACTGGGACCGCGAAGCCGGGAACTTGTATAAGAGCCTCTTTGCGCAGATTGCGAACGAGTACGAAGCGACAGAGGCAGCAGCAGCACAAGAAGAAGAGGCGACGTTGGCTGAGACACATGCAGCAGCAGATGCGAGTGTGACGAGTGGCTCGCAGCAGTGCACTACGTCCACGTCGGCGGCATTTGCAGCGTGAGTGAAGCAGTAGGCGCTGGATGAATCGATGGATGAGTAGGAAGCAACAGCGTCAGACGCCGGTGAGCTGAATGAAGGCAAAGCGTCTCGCTGCGTTAGCGAGTGTGAGAGCAGTCGTGATCCTGGCTAATAGTTCATACTGTCGATGCACTCACAGCCAGTCGTGCTCGCGTTGAACGCGTGCGAGCTTCACGTCGAAATGAGCCGAGCTGGACGTGCTCGCGCCGCCTTGAAGTCGCCGTCGAGAGCTCCTCGCTTTGAGGCTTCTCTGTTGCTCATGACATCAAGTGCGACGTCTCCTTAGCTCACTCACTCTGTTCAACTGCGCTCAATCACATCGAGAGCGTGCTGATGACAGCACTCGGCCCGAGCTAGTGCGTCAATCGCCACCGAAAAGCGTCAAGATATGCCTTTCAAGTAGCTCTAGGAGTGCAAAATGTGAGTGTGACGACTGCGCATGGACTTGAAGTTGCGATAGTGTGGACTACGTAAATAATCAATGCTCACACGTCGCAGATACCACTCACTCGCTCACTCACCCACACACTCACTCACGCAAAGCGATCCAAGCGCACAGCAGCAACAGTCACTCACTCGACCAACCAATCCATCCATCCATACATACATACATACATACATACATCAATTGCGAAGCAACAGCGAGCGAGAGCAGCAGCAGCGCCGCTTCACGCGACTAACTCGACATGGCGCGACCGCCTTCTGTCACACAGACGGCGTTCCCAGCTGTCTTCATCCACGGTGCGTTGCAGGCTATCAATGAGCACTCACTCACCTATGTGAGGTACGCGTGCTGCTCGGTCACTTGCTCATGTAGCAATGGATGTGCATGTATCGCGCTAGGCGTGTTTGGCTACGGTCGCAGTCGACCGCTCTGGAACAAAGGCGCGCCGTACTGGCCCGAGCAGCAACTGCGCGAGATCAATGCGAACCATATCATCGTCGACGTCGGCGTCGTGTCCTCAGACCACGACCGCGCCTGCGAAGTCTTTTACCAGCTTGTTGGCGGCAGAGTCGACTATGGCGAGCAGCACGCGCGAGCGACGCGTCATGACCGCTACGGTCCAACGTTCGAGACGCCACTGCTCCCAAACTGGAGCGCAGAGCACCCGGTGCACCTCGTCGGCCACAGCTTTGGCGCAACGACTGCGCTCGATCTGTACCAGAAGCTCTGTACCGACTTCTTTCGCGTCGGGAGTGATCATCGCTGGGTCCGGAGCATCGTGAGCATCGCAGGGCCGCTCACGGGCTCGACGCTCACGCACATGATGGGGCTCCATGAAGCCGACCACGTGATGGAGCGCTACAGCATTGCGCACGTCGTTGGCTTTGTGTTTGCGCTCTGGCACAAGATGTACAGTGCTTTGCCGTTCCTCCGCGGTGCCTACGACTTGCGCATGGCGCAGTGGAGCAAGCTCAGCTTCAGCGACCTCGTCTCAACGCGCGGCGTCGTGAGCGCGTCAAAGGACACGGCGCTGTACGATGCAGTCCCAGCCGTGCGCGTGAAGCTCAATGCGCAGCTCCAGCACATGGACAAGCTCTTTTTATTGAGCATCACGACGTCACCGCGGAGTCTCAAGAACGTCCCCGTGCATGAAGCGTTGCTCTTTGCCGCAGCGCTGGGACTGAGCATCGGCAAGTTCCCACGCTGGTGGCCGCGCCTTGCAACGCTGCGCCGCGTGCGCGCAGTGCTCGTGGCTGCGCTTGTGATGGCGCTCTGGCAGCGCGTGAAGCAGCTCGACTTGGCCAAGATGCCGTCGCTCGCAGGACTCATGTGGCTCATGCGGCGGCGAGTCAACTCGATGACACCCGAGGTCTTTGATGGTGCGTCCATACTTATTGCGTATTACAATATTGTATTTGCAATATTGTATTGCAATATTGTATTGTACTGGGATGCTAACAGCTCTGGACTTGTGCCGTGGTCTGTAGGCTTTGATGTAGGCCACTGGGAGCACAACGATGGCGCTGTGAACATCCACTCGATGCTCCGTCCGTGGTTCCCAAAGCCAGCGCAAGTCCTGCGGGACGCACTCTCAGACGACGCGCAAGCTGCGTCGATCCCAGCGTCTGGGTCGTCACTGCGACTCGCTGGCTTGGACGCACCAGCAGATGCACTCACGCGCTGCGCTTCGCACATCTCGATTGACGGCTTCCATCGCGAGACCGACGATGACGAGTATGGCAGTGGTGGTGCTGGTGCTGGCAACGGTATGGGCGACAGCAGTGGCGCAAGCCACGCCAGTGCGAGTGGCAGTCGCCGCCTCCGGACGTTTGAGCGCGGGCGGTGGTACGTCTATCGCGTCGATAGCAACCACCTCGCTGGGACGTACTGGCACGGCGACGCTGGGGACCTCTACAAGAGTCTCTTCACGCTCATGGCGAGTGCGTACGAGCAAGAGCGCTCGGGAGATCCAGCCAAAGGCATGAGCCGCAGTCAGAGCACGCGGCAGCTCCCACGCCCAGCATCGTTCAACTAGCGAGCGCTTGCATAGCTCCAGCACGTCCCAGACGTGCTGAATCGGCAGTCGAGGTCCGCATGTTCGACTGTGAGCCATTCTACTATGAACAATACATTCTCGTTGTTTGGTACATTGACATAGTCAAATGTGCACATGATTATTGTCATTTGGGAACAATAGGATTGACGTGGCAGATCACTTCGAAATTTCGATTGACGAGGTCCAGACCAGCATCTGCACCAGACTCCAGGCAGAGCGACCTCGACAAGTTGCTCCATGACAATGACGACGATGAACCGACCGCAGCGCCTCTTGATGCTCTTTGCGCTCGCGCTTGTGCTTGCGCTCTGCGTCGCTCCGAGTGCGAGCGAGACGCTCACGCCCGACGGGCTCTTGAGCAAGCTCAACAAGGACGACCGCGTCACGCTCACGACTGCTGACGGTCAGGAGAAGGAGATCACAGTCGCCGAGATGGAGCGCCTCGCGCAAGCGCAGCACCGCAAACAGGCCGAGATGCAGCGCGAAGCGACTGCTCAAGCAGCAGCTGCTGCGAGTAGTGGCACAGTCGAGTACAAAGAGGACCCCGAGACGGCGCCAAAGCATAAGACCGAGAGCCTCGAGGCTGTGCGCAAGAGCGACCCGCGCTTCGCAGCGAACATTGAGCTCGCGAAGCAGAGCTTTGCAGAGATCCAGCGCCACGGGTACGCGCGCGGGTACGTCCTCGCAGGCTTTAGCGAAAAGGACGAAGCGGCTGCTGCAGACAAGCACCGCAAGGCCAGCGCCAAGGCAAAGAAGAGCACGACAGCTCGGAGAGACTACCGCGTGACGCTGCTGCTGCGTGCCAAGCGCGACGCGAGCGACGAGACTGCGAAAACTGGCACGAGTCCGACGAAGCGCGAGGCTGAGCCCCTCACAGTCGCGTACGAAGTGCACGCACTGCTGGACGCACGAGGTACGTTGGCTCGACCAAGCCGCTTGCGCTCGAGCTATTGAAGACTCTATCGGCTGACCTGGATGGCTCTCTCTCGATCTCTCTACCTCTCTGTATGGATGTGACTGACTGAACCCATTGGCCACTTGGATATGCATCTGTAGACCGCTTCGCAGTGCTCGCAGCCTGGGAGCTCGATCCAAGCAACGCACGGAGCACGCGGCTGTCGATCCAGTCGCGTGATACGGGTCGCGAGTCGTCAGCGCCGCAAGAGACTGCGGCAGAGTGGACGCTCCCGCGCGCGAGTGCACCGACGTGGATCCTCGCAGGCGGCGTTGCGCTCATTGGTGCCGGCGTCGTCGTGCTCTACACGTCGCAGCGTCCAGTGCCAGTCGCGCGTCGTGCACGTGGTCACTCAGCTGATCAGTGGGAGCTCGTGACCGACAAGAAGAAGACCAGAACGACGACAACGACAGCGGCCACGACAAAGAAGACCAACTGAGCAGTGGTAGTAGGCGAGTGGATGCGAGCATGAGTGGCGCCGAGCGTCGTACGTGCGGACCAAAGCGACTGAGCGATAGACAGTGAGGAACGAACGAGACGCGCAGACCCCAAAAGCACATCATCCTTTCCACACCAACAACATGCACTGGCAGCGCCTACGACCTGCCACGACAGACTCACGAATGGACGCACGGACGCACGCACGAGCGAGCGAGCTGACAGACGAACTAACTGGCGAGTGGGAGCTCTCGCTCTCGTGTGTGTGCGTGTGCCTTGGATCCAGTCGGTTGTCGTCCACTGCTGATGGCGTCCAGGGTCTTGCGTCGCGTTCACTCGTATTGGCACATTGTCATCGTCTTCACGGTCGTCTCTTCACTGGCATCGTCGCTCTTGCTCTCAGTCTCTCAGTCTCTCTTACCGTCGCTGGCTCGCGTCCCACTTGACTGGTCTGGTCGATCGCCCTATAAGCGCGTCGAGTGCATGTCCATGTGCTGCGTCAAGTACGAGTCCTCCGTGTACGTGAAGCCCTTGAAGAGCTCTTTGTTGTAGCTCCCGACGACCGACGAGCCACTGCCGCCTGGTCGTCGACCCATTGCGATCCCACGCGCGTGGTTGTCTGGACTCACGACTGGCATCTCGGTGAACTCGCGGTCAAACTGCGACGTGTCCTCTGCGCTCGAGAACGTCGGGCGCCATGGCACTGGCACTTGCCCGAGCGCAAGCGCGTCCCACTGGATCTCGGCAAAGAACGGGTGGTTCTTGATCTCACTTGCGTCGTCCGGGCCAGTACCGAGGCGCTTCGTCGGGTCACGCTCGAGCAGCTTCGAGAGCAAGTCCTTGGCTTGGACTGAGAGGTACTTGGGGAACGTCAGTTCGCCCTTTCGGATCTTCTCAAACAGCCGATCGCGGTCGCGGCAGTAGAACGGCGGCAAGCCCGTGAGCATCTCGTACAGCAGCGCGCCGAGCGACCACCAGTCGACTGCGCGGCCGTGGCCCGAGCGGTTCAGGATCTCCGGGGCGAGGTACTCGGGCGTGCCGCAGAACGAGTTCGCGCCGCTAAAGTCGTCTTGGATGCCCTCTTTCGACAGCCCAAAGTCGGTCAAGCGGATGTGGCCGTTCTCATCCAAGAGGACGTTCTCAGGCTTGAGGTCGCGGTAGATCACGTCGAGGTTGTGCACGTACTCGATCGCGAGCGTGATCTCCGCGGCGTAGAACCGCGCGCGCGGCTCTGGGAAGCGCTGGACTTTGCCGAGGTGGAAGAACAGCTCACCGCCGGCGCAGTAGTCGAGCACAAAGTAGAGCTTGTCGGACGTCTGGAACGCGTAGTTGAGCCCGACGATGAACGGGTGGCGGACGTACCCGAGCACGTGGCGCTCCGTGCGTGTGTGCTCGACTTGGTTGCGCTTGATGATGTTCTCTTTGCGCAGGACTTTCATCGCAAAGATCGCACCGGAATCTTTCTTGCGCACGAGCAGGACTTTGCCAAAGCTGCCTTTGCCAATCACTTTGATCATCGTAAAGTCGTCGAGCTGGACTTTGTCGCGGCGCGCGTGCTGCTGCTGTTGGTGCTGCGAAGTCTGCGCTGGGTGGAACGGCTGGATCCCGCCGGCACCGAGGTCCGTGTTGTAGTCAAACGTAAACATCTATTGTCGTGCAACGCAAGGCAACGGATAACCCGTTTGTGAGCGACAGGGGTTATATAGTGCAAGCAAGTTTGCAAGTGGGTAGGGTACGTACGTCGTCGTCCCGCAACTCGTCGTGACTGTGGCCGCCGTCGTCTGCTGCATCAAACATTTCGTCCATCTGCAACATGCGCAACACACACACCAGCAGCAACGTATTGCAAGTTGTCAGCGCTTGTGTCTTGTGTCCTTGCTTGCACGTTGCACAAAGTTGGCAATGCAATAACAACAAACACTCAAGTACGTACATCGAGCTCCCCAATGTTGTTGTGTGCTGCACTGCCGTGCGCTGCATTCTGCTGCAAGCCTGGTGGTGGGATCTGCACACGCGACGCACATGCACAAGAGTCAGC
Organism: Globisporangium takayamanum; assembly: GCA_023333735.1. Classification (NCBI taxonomy): domain Eukaryota; phylum Oomycota; class Peronosporomycetes; order Pythiales; family Pythiaceae; genus Globisporangium; species Globisporangium takayamanum. The sequence goes on from JAASFL010000552.1 coordinate 10,772, forward strand.
AAGTAGCGCAACAGTGTGCGCATGCAATGCCAGCACTACAAACACACGCACGTTTGCTTCTGCGCTGACAAAGTCGATGAACACGTGCGACGTGTAGATCGGGTGGTGGTGCAGCAGCTGGATGATCCACATCGAGAGCTCGACGCGCGCACGCTCGACGCTCTCAGGGTTGCGTGCGTCAAACGTCTTGGGCGGGCATTGCGGAATGCCAGCAAACATCATGAGCAGCTGCACCATTTGCACAAGCGCAACAACAATCGAGATTGCATGAGCATGCTGTGCGTGGTTTGCTGCAAGTCATCATCATTCGTGCAAGTGGCAAGCTTGCAGGCTTGCAAAACTGCGCGGCTTCAGGTTGCACATCCGTACCTGGCTGCTGAGACGCTGGAAGCTCTCGTACCGGCGGTACACTGTCCAGCTATTGCATCCGCCCTGCTGCACGCTCACGTAGAACACCTGTGCACGAGTGCATGTGTGCACACATGCTTGTCAGAGCAAACGCGCTTGCATGGCTGCACACTTGCACTTGTGCAAGGCAGCTGATGCCAGAGTACATTTGCACACGCACCACGTTGTCGGGGAAGTGCGCGTCGCGCAGCACGCCGTAGCCGGTCACGAACACGCTCAGCGCTGCCATGTCTGTTGCTCGTGTGCTGCCTCTTGTCTTGCCTTGACTTGCCTTGCCTTGCTTGAGATGTGCCAGCCAGTCGCTCAAGTGACTTGCGCTAACTATCTGATACTCTCGCTCGCTCGCTCACTCGAAGCGCTCGCACTCGCTCGCACTTGGTGTGTCCGAGCGTGGTCGATTTCTGAAGAACGAAGGCGATGGCCAGCGAGCAGCGGCTGCTTTTTCTTCTCGGCGCCTGACCCAACATGCTCAAGTCGAATGCGAGTATACACTGCGCAAGAGATCCGCTGGATTCTGTTGTCGATTCGCGGGCCACCTTATATTGAGCAAGTAGTTCAGGAGAATCGATCGCTTTGCGAAAGTAGTATACGGCCATGACTGCCGCGACATGTCTGCAAGCTTCAAGGTAGCTCATCACTCGGTTTCAGTATCGATTGTGCTTGAAGCTGTAGCTGTCGCGTGCAACTTGAGCTGTATCCAAGCACACCTTACTTGTACCAAATCAGTAAGCTACACATGGCTAGAACCTACAAACCAGCTCATCCTTCGAGGATGCTCGACCAACACCAAGTCGTAGTGCTGGTGCTGAGGACGTCTTGGGCAGACTTCGCACATGCCACGTGCATCGAGTGCTCCATGAACTACCTCGTGCCGCGATCGATGGCCGCACGCTCCAGCGCTCAGAAAACTCAGAAAAACGCTGGCTAGTTCTCGATGCCAGGTCCAACACGACACTACATCATCTCAACACCTGCGCTCGCTACACGCGCGCAATTCTTCTGCGAGCGCGCTTGGCGCCACTGGCGATCGCACTTGTGCGATCCAAGCGGTCCATAAGCTCATACGCTCGTTCGCTGGCTTGCTCTGACTTGCTCTTGCTTTTCATTGCATGCATGTTGCGGCAACGAGCCAGCTCGCACACATGGTGGCTTTCTGATTTGGATCTTGAAGCGACGCCGCATCGCACAAGCACAGAGGACAACACCACGAGCACCACACACTCTCTCTCCAATTGTTTCTTCTTGCTCGCGATCGACTTGCACTGGGGACAGCATGCGAACTCAAGCTCAGTGCTTGCATCTTTGCTGTCGAACGCCAATGCTGCTACTACTGCGGATGCGGCCAAGTCGTTGCCTTGGCTGTTGGCGCTGCTGGCGAAAAGTTGCGCAACGACCGCGCGGTGCTGATCGTCGGTGAGCGCAAGCGCGTGAGTCGAAGCGATGGTGACTCGGAGCCACTACGAATCGGTTGGAGTGGTGATAGCGCTGCTGCAACAGTCGGCGCAAGTCCCTGCTGCATGCTTGCAACGACGTCGCGTGCAGTATTGTCAACAGCACTTTGCTGCTGTTGCTTTTCTTGCTGCCGCGTCGAGATCGCATCTGGGAGCTGCTTGCGCTTGCCTGCGTTCTTCCACAGTGCAAACTGGTACACGACCTTCTCTTCGCTCTCAGCGTGCGGGTCGACACTGTGGTGATTGTAATAGTGCAAACGCATCCGGGAGCTGCTGCACCGAGCTGTTGTTGCTTCTGTTGTTGTTGTTGTCGCTGTTGCATGGTGTCACTGAGAGCCCGGAAGCCGTTGGTACAGACCGTGCAAAGCCCATTTCTTTCAGTGCGGCCTCTGAGATCGTGAAGCTGCAGCGCCGCTCTTGGTTTGCCTTTATCTTCGTTGCTGGCAACGCAGCAGCGGCCGAGATAGCGTTAAAGCTACCGCTTCTCAGGCTCGGCTGTTGCGAGGACGCTGAGGTGCGAGTCCCAGGTCGCAGGAGTAATGGCGGTAACGTTCGCATCTCGCGCAGTTCATCATCCTCCATCGCTAGTGACGTGATAGTGTCCTTTGACATGGAAGATGCACGGCTGCCGGTGCTGACAGATCGATGCGGTAGTTGCGACGGCTGGTAGAACGCAGCCACAGCAGCAGGCTGGTGTGACGACGAGGACGACCACGAACTCGGTCGCTCAGCTGGTCGCTTCCCTGATGGTGCGCGCGGTGTGAGCGCAAGCGGCGAAAGCGCCTCCTTGCTACTCTGCGAGATGTGCTTGAGCCGCAAGTTGCGTCCGCTTGGGATGCGGTGCAGCTCGACAAGCGGCTCAATGCGCCGCGCATCGACTGCACGACTGCCGCTGCTCGATGTGCTGCGAAAGCGCGTGGGCGAGTGCGTCGGCTTGAGCGGCGAAGCGCTGTGCGTCTCTAGTGCGCTGCACTGGACCCGCAAGCTCGCAGTCGTACTGCGATGGAACCGACTGTGACTGTTATTGTTGTCACTGCCGTCCTCATGCTCGCTGTCGCTACGCGCTTGCCTCTGCTCCTCGTCGTCTGTGTTGTCACTGTTGTCGTTACTCTCGTCGCTTTCGCTCTCACTTTCGCTTGCACGCTGCGCTCGCCTCGCAGTCAGCGCTTTGCGCCGAATCGACTCGACAATGTGCAGCGCTGTGTCATAGTCGTCTGCAAGCGCAAATGCGCATGGCGCGTGCGCGTCTTGCGCCATGAGCACCACTGTGCTTGCGTGCCAAGGCAGACACTGCAGAGCAGAGGAGCGGTATTGGAGCGAGCGAGCGAGCGAGCAATCGAGAGCGAGTGAGCGACGCGGTAGACTCGGACCGCGCAGACAGCGGCACGTCGGTCATGCAGAGGCAGCAGTCGCAGCAGCAGCAGTGACACGAGATCCTGAATGGCTGCGCTTTTGTGCGGAGCCATTGCTCGCGACGGTTCGCACTCGACCCTGTTTATCGCTGATTGTTCAAAACTCAAGTCTAGTACAACCACCTCCTGCTGTGAGTATCTTTCTACTGTGTTGTGTCGAAGCTCCCGGCAGGACTATTACACTTGGGTACTGTATGTGGTAGCGGATCGTACGTGATCTAAAGAGGGTGCATGCCCATCGAAACCAGACTCGAATTCCGGTCTTGCGCACTCACACTCGAAGAAGAACAACCAGCTCAAAGCAGCAGGAAGAGGAGCGAGCATGTGGCGCAGTGGAGGACATCGCGTTGGGCGTGCGCTCCGCAACCACGCGCTTCGCGTAACGAGCGCGCACGAAGACGCGTCTGCGCGCTTCGCTGTGCCGGCCGCAGTCGCAGCAACTGCAGCTGCCGCAGCGCTTGCGTGGACACTTGCCGACACGTCAGCGACGCACGCGCACGCTGCTGCGGCTGCAAAGGACAAGGCGAGTACGCTGCACTTGCCGCCCCCAGTCGCCTCTGGCGGGGGCAATAGCAACAACAACCCGACTGCGAATGCAGCAGCGCTCGAGAAGATGCGGCTCACGCGGCGCTTTACGCGGCGTCGACTGAAGCGGTCGCACACGTTCGTGATCGTTGGCTCTGGCACAGCTGCGCACGCTGCGATTGAAGCGATTCGGCAGGAAGATCCGCAAGCCGACATCCTCGTCTTGAGCGACGAGACCGCGCTGCCGCGCATGGACACGGATCCGTACAAAGGCGGCAACGGCGACGACGAGAGCAGCGAGCAGATCGCTGAGCCGCTCATGGAGACGTACAACGAGTGGCGTCGCCACTTGACAGCGAAGCTCGAAGACGAACCGAGCGAGAGTGGGTCGTCATCGACCAACCACACTGGCAATGGCAATGGACCAAACAGTGCAGCGTACGCACCGCCTCTGACGCTCCTTCTGGACAAGAAAGCCATGCGCTTTGACGTTGAGAAGAACCGGATCTACTTGGGCGACGGCACGGAGATCCGCTACAACAAGTGCCTCATTGCGTCGTCCGGCAAGCCGCGGCACTTTTACGTCCTTGATCGCCACCGCATTAGCTACAGTCTCAAAGACCGCATCAACCTGTGCACGACACTGAGTGACTTTAGTCAGCTCGACCAGCTCCACAAGCGCCCAGATGTCGCGAGTGTCCTGGTCATTGGCGGCGGCTTCCTCGGCACTGAAGTCGCGACGGCGCTCGCAACGGATCCACGCAATGCGCACATTCAGACGCAGCTGATCTTCACCGAGTCGGCGCCAACGAGTCGGTCGTTGCCGTTCTACCTCGCTCAAGAGCTCGCAACGCGACTCGAGCGCGTGGGCGTGACGATTGTCCCTGACCACCTCATCACGAGCCTCAAGTGCAGCGAGGACGACGAGCGTGAGAGTAATGACAATGGCAGTAGCGACATTGACGGCGATGCGTCGTGCGCGCGCGTGGTCGTCGAAGGGCTTGGACAGGGCACAAAGACGCACACAGCAGCGGACTTTGTTGTCCTCGCGTCGACGCACACGGACCCAAACTTGCGCTTTGGACGCGACACGTGCTTTGAGATTGACGAAGTGAACGGCGGGATCATGGTGAACGCGCAGTTGGAAGCGATCTCGGGGCTCTTTGTCGCCGGCAACGCTGCGAGCTACTTTGATCCGTACCTCGGACGCCGCCGCGTTGACCGGTACGACCACGCTGTGAACAGCGGACTCGTGGCAGGACGCAACATGGTCGCGTCGCTCGCGCCGTCGACTGGGAAGATGAAGAACTATCGCCACCAGCCAATGTTCCGCAGCAACTTGCGCGGCATTGACGTCTTGATCGAAGGCATTGGCGAGATCGACGCGTCGCTCCGGACAGTTGGCGTGTGGGTGCAGCCACCACGGAGCCACCATGCGCGTCCGCAGCACCAGCAGCAGCACCATGCTGGCCACGCAAGCACAACGCCGCCCGAGAGCTTTGACCGCGGCGTCGTGTACTACCTCAAAGGCAACAAGATCATGGGCATCTTGCTCTGGAACGCATCGGACGTGCTCGATAGCGCCAAGCAGCTCCTGCTCTCGCGCCCCGAGATGCACGACAACGTCGTCGATGAGCTCCAGCACGTCATTTCGATCGCACCGACCGACTGGCTCCACGTTGTGACGACCTAAGCGGCGACATTGCGCTGCTTGGTGCTGCCACTCTGGCGCATTTGAGGCAACGGCAACGACGACAACGAAGAAGATGGCGAAGAAGATGATGGAGACGCCACAAAGGCAAAGTGACAGAGTGTGCGGCGTTTTGAGCTGTTGATGAAGTGCCGCAGTGTGTGCATGTGCAAATGGATGGATGGATGGATGTGACCATCCAAGGTGGACAGACGTGAGCGCGTGACTCAGCGTTCGAAAGAGGATGGATGAACCAGAGGACGTTGCCACTACAACTACGAACCACGCCCAGTTGCTCTGGAGTCTCTATCGCACGACTGGCTGATCTACATTCACACGCAAGCGAGTCGCCTTACGGTGCTGTTCGACTCCTCCGTGATGGATCAACTGCGCTTTGGTCACCTCATGGCACTCTGTTCGCGACAGTTTGACTCGTACCTCACATGAACCGAGACGTCATGACTGGCGTCGACGGCGCGCGGACCATCCCAGACGACGACGACGACTGGTGTGATGCGCCTGTAGCGTCAGTGAAGACTCTGTCTCCTCGTTCTGTTGCTGAGCCGTTCGCAAGCGTG